>BQNB010041042.1:0-47020 GCA_026074375.1 Tanacetum coccineum | reverse complement strand
TAAGGAGGTTGGAAGGGGTTCGGTTAACAAAGGTGGTGACAAGGAGGTTTATTGGGGCTCAAGGTGACTAGTAGCTTACAAGGAGGTGACAAGGAGCTGAAGGAGGCTAGCAAGGTGGTAACAAGGTGGTAGGCAAGGTGGTGGATCATGTTGGAGGGTGCTTGCTTGGTCTTGGTTTGGTTCGAAACTAGTTAAGGGTGTATTGGGTTGCTTAGGGTTTTCGGGTTAGGTTTTTAGGATTTTGCCGAGTGTGTGGAGTGAAATGGAGGGTAAACTAGTTCAAATGTTGTGCATTAGAGAGTAGTAACTTAGGCTTAAAGAGTGGTACGAATGGTGTATATTAGTTTGGAGGAAAATAGTTAAATTTGAATCTCGTGCTTAATCGACTTGTATTATGAGCTTAAAGGAGTTGTACTTGGGTTTTGGAGGGAAAAATAGTTCAAATATTATGCATTGTAACCTTGTACACATACCTTATAGGTTTGTACATTTGTTTTGTACGTAAACATTACATATAGTTAGGGTTTTGATATATACGTTAACGTATAAAATTCGTTTTATAATAAACGTTTTGAATTGTACGTTAAATAGATAATGTATGGTAAAAATGGAGTTTAAAACATATTACTTGACATATTAGAATGTTTACTTGACATAAACGTTGATGGAATTGGCATTGGTAGTTACGTGAGCACGTTTACTTTTGTAATGTAAGTTACGTTACATCATGGGAATATTTTATAATAATAGTACTTGTCATGAGGATTCCAAGCATATAAGAAACTCGAAAAACAGAATTAAAACGAATAAGTTACGAGTTTTGCAAGATTTAAGTTTATAAAAATACTTTTATAAACTGTTTTGACTTTTCTGAGTTGACACAAATTTTTATAAATTCAGTAAGTATTTTATTTACATAGTTTATCTCGTCATGAATCCGCACATATAAAGAACAAGCGAAACGGGATTAAAATGAATGAGTTATGCTTTTTGCAAGTTTTATTTAATTAAAGACATAAAAGTAATTTTATAAAAATTTACAAAAACACTAAAAGTTACTGTTCATCAGTAGCTAATATATTATAAATATAATATTTTGATAGATTTTCTTAATACGAAACCATGAACATAAGAAACGTATAAAACGGAGTTAAAACGATAAAGATATGAGGTTTATAAAACCTTGTGCACTATTTTTACTTTCATACATTATTTTATAAAACAATTAAACTATTTATATAATATAATTATATAATCAATAAAGATATTAACTCAAGTATTATTATCAAATAATCAATTGATGGACAAAGCTAGCATTTTATTTTACAAGTACAAATGCATATACCTTTATTTAACAAAGTGCGATTTAATTATTATTTCAACATTTTAAATTAAACAAAAATTATTAGGAGGTGGTGTAACTATATAACTTGTGATATTATATTTACATTAAATACATGATACTTATACGACCTATAATTAATTAGGTTGCATTCGGGTTTCCCGAGACGATTTACTTATTTGATTTAGATAATCAAACCATTCACTTAAAGTAAGTTCATAACCCCACTTTTATACAATTACAATAATTTACATCTTTGGGGTGAAAACATGCATTGTTTTACATCTGGACGCAAGTACACTTTAAATCAAATTACGAGTTTGCCTAAGTAGCTATAACCCACTATGCCCATGAATCATGAACTGTTAATTACTGGATTGTAAGCGCGAATGTTATGAATAGATCTATTTGGGATTGACATCCCCGTTCGGGTGAGTAGCGCTCACTAGTTTCGGAGGTACCGAAACAAAGAATGAATACCATGTCGGAACAATTTGGATGTTGTGGGTTGAACATCTAGACGGGCAAATTATTTGCATTAATTTGCATACATATATGTTGTAGCTTCATTGTCATGAGCTTAGTGCATTTCGTAATTAATTTTGTGATATTGTATTCGTTACTTATCATACACTTAGAAATCTTGCAGTCCCACTATATACATAACTTAAACCTGCGAATTCACCAACTTTATGTTGACGTTTTAAAGCATGTTTTTCTCAGGTCAATAAGGTACAAAACAAGGATACATTGGTGGTCGTTATTTTGAATTTCATTGCATAAAGATTTAGAAGCATTACATTTTGGGGATAATTTGTTATGTTTTAAAATCTTTACATTTACAAGTGAACATGTTACGCCTTGAGATTTTTAACAAACAAGTTTAATAAATCCAATGTATCATTTTTAAATGACTCATTTAGGGGTCGTTCTCATATCTTGTGCTATTGATCTATGAAGTAACACTCTCAGACCCATATTCTGATGCGACCCTATTTGGGGGTGTTACAACTCTAATATATTTTTAAGGGGAGCATAAATTTCATAAAATTGAAGATTATCTTCAAGTGGTTCATTTAGCATGCAACATTGTTTTCCCTATGCCCGTTCATTCAACAAGTGGATCAACGTACATTAACTTGTATTTTAATTCACTTGTTAAATAAAAAATTGTCACTACATATGCAATTTTTGAGGGGGAGAATAGTGATTAAAATGTGATCAATATTGCTTAATATCAGATAAGATCTTCTAAATATAAGTGCGTTCCTATCCTCACTTGTGCAAAACTCTTTTATAATATGATGCATATGTGTAGGTAGAGCTTTTTGGTGAATCTAAAAACTCTCAATGTGTATCAAATGATTTCTCAAACACGTTGATTGATATTTCAAATAGTTTTATGGATTCGATGGCAATACCCAAAGACCGACCAACTGGTGATAATCAAGGAGTTATAAGGCGGTTAAGGTTAGGTATTACGTTCCATGATCCAACCAAAACCGGAGGGATCTACCCAGGGACACTCCATTAGATAGAGTGGAAGTCCTTAGGTATGATTTAAAAAAGGAGTAAAGTGAGAACGGGATTGAAGGGGTTGAAGAATGAAAAAGAAATGTATGGATAAAGGGTCTAAAGAAAGGAGCCATCCATTAACTTAGACAGAAACCGGGTCAATGCATAATCTATTGGTGATCACAAAGTTGATTCAGGTATTGAAGACAAGTCATCATGGACCCAGTGATGCAATGCACAACCCTCCCAGCTACTCAGGCTTCTCTCAAAAGAAGTTTGTTTCATTTCTCATGGAGTACAATACACTTATATCGACTTTGTCACTTCGAGATAATAGATATTAAAAAGGTAGCAATCCGCTCCATCCTCCGATCACCAAATAACAAAAGTGCACTTATAGAGTCTAGAGCCAACAAGATCAATCAATAAATCCCATTAGGACACAATTTCACATACACTTGTTGTTCATCATCAAGAACACAAGTTATACAAGAGTCCAACACAGATACTAATATAATCTGTGTGAATTAATGAGAATTAACGGATGCTTTTTGGAATTTTGATTTGTTTAAAAATCTTTATTCATTAGCACGTCGACTGATTTTCAAACTATTTTTCTTTAGGCTTATAAGAACTTAATTGTTCTATGAGGTCGATCTCATGTCCATGGGTAGCCTCAAAAGGGCATCTAGGCATGGGAAGACTGAACACGAATTGACGAATCAATCAGTCAGATAGTAACTAATTGATTCACTCTTATCATGATGTCTGCTTTAAGATGTTCCGATAATGAGAACAGGCTAGCACAACCATGAAACCCTGTCAAGAAGGTTCTTTGAACTTATCTAATCATAGGTATAGTATTTATACTATAAAACCGGAAACTGGTGGTTATCACAACCTAAAATTAATGAAATGACAAAGATATATTCGTCCATATATGTTATTTATCTCTAACCTAAACATGCAGGATAAGTCGATGACGTATCCACCATATTCCAGCTAAGTTGCAGTTAAGGCCACATACTCATTCTTAAAGTTCAAGGATACATTCAACGACATTAATCAAAACTTGAAGACAGTTTTGAATTTTAAAGATACACCTTCGTAAGCTCTGATAAACAATAACTTATAGAACATCAAGTGTATGATTACAAGTAGATCAAGTCACAAGGTCTATGTTGAGGAAGATTGTCAGCCTTCAAGTGATGCTAGAAATGAGTATGTGGGTTAGAAGGTGTTCCAGTCAAGAAGTATCCAAGATGTTCTCAAGCCTTGTGTGTTATGTGATGGTTTAATATAGACTAACCACCTTTTACTAAACTTTATAATAAACCACCCACCTATGATCATTTACGTGTATTTAGATGCCTTTTCTATCCATATATATTTTTTGGTCATAAGCTTCAACCTCGTTCAACGACATGTGTTTTCCTTGGATACCCCGCCTTGCATCATGGTTATAGATGCCTTGACTTGTCGAAAAATAAAATTATTATTTCTCGACATGTTATATTTGACGAGGGGGCATTCCCATTCGGGTCCATGACACTAAATACCCTTCCAAATTATGATTTTTTATTTTTCAATAGTATACCAAAATTACCCACCACCGAATCTGCCATTCCTGGCCTACTGCCTGCCCCATCCCTTCACCCCATTTGGTCCATACTCTAACCCACCAACAGGCCCAGTCTAGTTATATACCTCCACTAATAAACCATGATAATAACGTTCCAGGCACATTACCCAATTCGTATCCTATAAAGACATAACCCACTTCGCCTATCATACCCAGTCCATCTATGCCTCATGTCCAACAACCACAAACATAGCAAATATCAACTTCACTTACAACAAATGCACATCACATGGTCACACGTGCAAAAGATGAGATTTCAAAACCTTTCGAACGTATGAATTGTCATGTCACTACTACTTCACTGTTTCCCCGCTCTCACTTACATGCCCTCAATGATCCCAATTTGAAAAAGGCTATGGTTGGTGAATATAATGCTTTGATTTATAACAAAACATGGGCTCTTGTGCCACTTTTAGCTAACATGAATATTGTTCTTTCTATGTGGCTTTTCAAGCATAAGTTTAATGCTGATGATTCATTAAGCAGGTATAAGGCTCGGTTAGTTGCAAATGGTCAAGGTCGGTAGTAGGGGATTGATTATGATAAGACTTTTAGTCTGGTGGTTAAACCGGCTATGATTCATACTGTCTTGAGTCTGGCAGTATCGCGAGATTGGCCTATTCACCATCTTGACGTGAAGAATGCCTTTCTTTATGATCACTTATCAGAGACAGTATATATGCATCAGCCACCCGGATTTATTGATTCTAATCACCCTGATTATGTTTGTAATTTGCAGCGATTGCTATATGGGCTTAAGTAAGCCCCTCTTGCATGGTTTTAGCATTTTGCTAGCTTTGTTAGACACATCGGTTTTTAGCACAGTAAAACTAATTCGTCATTATTTGTTTTTCATTGCGGTTTTGATATTGCTTATCCCTTATTATATGTGGATGACATTATTCTCAATGCTTCATCTACATCTCTTTTACAAAGTATTATTGCATTACTTCATAGCGAGTTTTCTATGACAGATCTTGGCTCTCTCAATTATTTCCTTGGTATTTTTGAGCATATATTAACTTTTGGACTGTTTTGGTCTTAGTCTAAATTTGTAGAGAAAATTCTTGACCGAGCTCATATGCAGCAATGTAACCCATGCAGGACTCCGGTTCACACTGAGTCCAAGCTTGGTTTTGATGGAGACCCTGCCAGTGACCCTACTTTATATCGTAGTCTTGCTGGTGCTCTTTAATATCTGACATTTACTCGAGCAGATTTATCTTATGTTGTCTAGTAGGTTTATCTTTCTATGCACTACCCTTGTGATCTATGTTTTACTGCTTTGAAGCACATTTTGCGCTATGTTTGTGGTACCCTCAAGTATGATCTCCATCTTCATGTTTTGTCTACTACTCATACAGATGCCGATTGGGCTGGTTGCCTTGTTACCTGTAGATCTACTTTGTTGATCCCACTTCAATAGATCAAATTCTTTAAGCTTGTATAAGAATTAGTTATATTAGATAAATCTAACACAACCCTAGTAGAAACTTTGTTTGAATGTATTAAAGATTATGCGGAATCTAATCTTTAATATTAAGAAGAACTATCAATGAAATAGTAATTATTTGAACATATATATAACAACCTACAATTTTCCTCTATGTAATTATCCATCTATTAAATTAGATGCAATTTTCCTCAGTGTAATTTCCATCTATTAAGTTAGATGCAACCATTTTCATTGAAAGATTTTTGCTTTATTCCATCCATAATGTAACGTAACTTACATTTTCAAAGTAAACAAGCTCACGCAACCATCAATACCAATTCCATCAATGTTTATGTCAAATAAACATTCTAATATGTCAAGTAATATGGTCTAAAATCCATACGTTTTATTAACGTTCTTTCCATATCGTTTATATCCAAAACGGATTTTAAACGGTAAGTTTATTCAAAACCCTACTTACATGTAATCTTTTCATTACGAACCAAAGTACAAAACTTATAAGGCATGTGTACAAGGTTACATGAATAATATTTGAATCATTTTTCCTCCAAAACCGTAGTACTACTCCTTTAACAGCTAAAGTACCAAGTCAATTTATGCACGAGTTTTAAAATTTTAGCTTTTTCCCTCCAACTTAATATTACACCATTTGTGCCACTTTTTAAGCATAAGTTACATGTCTCCTAATGCTCCACATTTAAACATTTATTTCCCTCCATTTCACTCCACACACTCGGCTAAACCTAAAACCCTAACCCGAAACCCTAGCAAACCCGACACCCCTTAACTAGTTTGAAACTAAGTCCTAACCAAGCTAGCACCCTCCACACCTTGTCACCACCTTTCCTAGCACCTTGTCACCATCTTGATAGCCTCCTTCACCTCCTTATCACCTACTTGTCATCAACTTGCACCCTTGTTCCCCAAGAAACCCCCCTCGTCACCACCTTGGCAAACCGAACCCTATCCACCAGACTACACCTCTTTAAGCTAGCCCTAGCTCCTATTAGTCATCTACACATTGATAAGAATGCAAAACTTGGCCACTACTTCACACAAAGTTGGTCTCCACTCCATTTTGAGCCCTATATATACACGCATACATGCACTCTTTCAATACTCACCACTAAGCTTTATACTACCTCAAAACCATGATCTAGCCAAGTCCTAGAAAAGAAAAAGGAAAGATTAAGCTATTTTGAAACTAAGGAACAAGAAAAGAAAGGTCCTTGATTCATCTCTTAAGTTTTGGGTTACATTTCACCCATTTCAACCCATTTCACCCATTTCGTATGCTAGTAAGTCTTTCTATAAGCAAATCGTATATGCATGAGGGGTATATATTGTAACTTTTGAAATTATTAAACTTTCGGGCCAAAAGTGTAAATACTCCAAAGTTAAACCACAGGGGTCTGTTTTTCCAATTTCAAAAGTTAAAGGTTTAATATTTTAAAAATATAATTAAAGGGTAAAAGTGTAAATTTATATATACCAAGGGTATATATTATCATTTTCATATTCTCAAGGGTATAAAATGTAATATTTTTATAATAATTATAAAATATATATATTTAAATATTATAAGACTCGATTTTATTAAAACCTGACACATTTGTCGTTATCATTCGTCGATCGAAACACTATAAAATAATTATGTTATATATTTAACATAATTTATCATCCACTAGCTTTTGAAGAAACTTAAAAAGATAAAATCCTATCATTTAAACTATAACGTATCACGTTGCTAGGGAATTTCACGTGAGGGGTTTTGATTTGGGTAGACGTTTTGACGAGTTGCTGGATTTACGATTTAAAGTGTCCCAGCTCCTCAAATGTTTACTACATGACCTCTGGATTATGATAGCCCGAACAGTGATACGATATTTTCATAAACTAATAAACCAAAATCATTTACGTTAAACTTTATGAAATAAAGTTTTGAAACAATCAAACTAAGACTTGACATATTTCCCCAGGTTGCGTGACGAGGCCGTTTACTTCCAATTGAGTCACTTTTAACGTTAATCAACTACCTTATCAAGGTGAGTTCATAGTCCCACCTTTACATGTTTTCTAAATCCCGTAGGGAGATACATGCTATAAACCATGAATACAAGTATTTTCAACTGTATGCTATCCTGGTATATTATTGTCTATGTACCTCTATTTGCCATAAGGCCCCACTATCATGAACCGTTAATTACTTTGCGAAGTAAGTACGAATGCCGTGAATAGATCTATTGGAATTGAACTTCCCGGTCCAGGTTCTGGTACATTCATTGCCAGCGGACGCATTTCATTTGAGGAACTCTGGGTGTTTGGCAAAGCACCCGCTTGGGGCAACAACTTATGAATAACATTTCAAACTTGTGAATTTCACTCAACCTTTGTGTTGACCTTTTTAGCATGTTTATCTCAGGTAATTGTGCAACCTATGGCACGAAGTGGCATTGGACTTAAGTACGTCCAAACTTGTTATCATTCAAACTCTATGTTTTCATATGTATTTTGGGACCTCCTTTTGTAAAACTCTAAAATAATATTGAATGATAACTAAATTTTCCAAAACGTCTCTTTTGAGTCGTTTTTTATGATTATGACTGTTGATTCATGAAGTAATACCCTAATTTAGCTTCCGCTGCTATATGTCAAATAAGGGGGTGTTACAGATTGGTATCAGAGCCTTGGTTATAGACAACAAGGTTAAAACCTAAACTATAACTACTTTTTCCATTCAAGAAAGTCCTCCGTGCCACTACATTTCTTGAATAGTATGTAAAGATACATAACTATTATATAAATAACTTATGATATTTTACACTGGGTTGTTACAGAATTATGTCTACTCCAGACTATATCTACCCTATTATCGTCCCATCAGATTCCAATGTTGAGGATGCTTTTTCCTCTACAAATACTCCTGACTATACCCCGGCTTCACCGGACTATTCCCCAGCCTTACCGGGAAACACTTCTTCTGACTCTTCAGAGGATTTATCTAAGGATCTTTTGGCCTCACTAGCCATCTCACCTTTCCACGATGATCCATAAAAGGTCATGCAAGCATATAATGCTACTAGTAATAAATTACCTATTCCACTACCACGAGCTCCTATTGCTCCATCGCCTGTTTTGCCTCCATCTCCAGTGTTACCACCATCGCCACAAGTTGATCCCCGAGATTTCTTTCTTCCCGAGGAGATTTTGCCACCTCAGAAACGAGCCCGTTTCCTATCACCCTTCTCTACTGATTCCTCCTCCCACCTCAGGTATTTGAGATAGGAGAGAGTTCTCATAAGACGTGTCTGGAGAGCCATGAGGAACAGATCGAGACTATTTTGAATCACTTAGATGAGCTCCCTCTTGAGCGCATTGAGCACATAGAAGATAAGATAGAAGGTCTTGGTAATGGTTGAGTGATCATACATCGAGATTTTGACCAACTAGAAACCAAAGTTCAAGAAGCCCGTACCCAGATTTCTGGATTTCAGAGAGAGCAAATAATGCATGACAACGAGATTGTTCTTGCTCGCGTCAGGATTTCTACTCTGGAAATGATCATCGAGGATATCCCGGTTCGCCACCGATCAGATATGAAGAGTCTTCTGGATACGATCCATGAACTCAAGAACCACAAGGGAGAACAACCAGACTAGTAGACTAGATCCTTGTCATTTACAGCTTTTGTTTAGAATCCAACCACGGGATGTGTAGCATAAATAACGACACTTGTTAAATTTTGGTTATGTAAAATATGTAGACAAGTTGTTTATGACATAATGAAGTAGTGATTCCATTATACTTCGTTGTTTCATGATACCGATTTATGTATGTCATGGTTGTCTATCCTATACCCTGTGTTAAGGTTATTCATGTATCGTATCTTTATGAATCCAGGTTACTATGGCTCTCTTACCACTAGGTTTTCTCGAACCTTTGTATCCAAATATGATTAATGCTCAAGTTATTGAACATATGATCCTACCTACACCACCTAGAGACATTGAGCCTCCTGTTGGATCACCCATTTCATTATCTCCGTCTTCCTCAGTTGGATCTTCATCACCGGTTAGGTCAACTACACCACCGCCAGACTATCCCTTTGATAAGTCTATCTTTGCAGAGTTAGATAACTCGTTATGGATCATACCGCAACTACTGGAAAGTAAACCAGTCCCCAAGGAACTTAATGAGCCAGATGCTTGTTAGAGTGTCCATATTTAGAAATCTTAGATTCCAAAATTTTCTGTTATATTCTGCAATGTAATATCAAAGAATGTGTATTTCTTTTTTAGGACTTGTATCAAATAAATATCTATGTCAAACGATTTCAATATCACTATGTATGAAAATTTTGATTATTATACAAAGACTTATGATATGACTCTATCGTTGTATGGATTCTTATTTTGTGTTGTCTTGTAAATGTTGATAGAATGGCTCCTAAGAGGACATCAACATCTGCAGCACCAGCCATGACTCAGGCCGCCATCAAGAAACTAGTTGCTGATAGTGTTTTGCAGCTTATAGAA
Organism: Tanacetum coccineum; assembly: GCA_026074375.1. Taxonomy (NCBI): domain Eukaryota; kingdom Viridiplantae; phylum Streptophyta; class Magnoliopsida; order Asterales; family Asteraceae; genus Tanacetum; species Tanacetum coccineum. The sequence continues at coordinate 36,530 of BQNB010041042.1, read as the reverse complement.
AGCACAAGTGCTTACATGGCAAATACTGTTAATACCAATAGGAACATCGGACAAGGTGAAACTCCTGTAGCAAGAAAATGTAGCTACAAAGAGTTTATGAGCTGCCAACCTTTCAATTTTAAAGGTACGGAAGGCGCTGTTGGCCTCATCCGCTGGTTTGAACAAACTGAATCGGTATTTCTCCGTAGCAACTATACTAAGGACTGCAAAATAAAATTTTCTACTGGTACTCTAACTGAAGAATCTTTATCTTGGTGGAATTTATTCGCCCAGCCTATTGGAATAAAGGAAGCTTACAAGATCACCTGGTCCGAATTTAAGAAGCTCTTAATAAAGAAGAATTTCCTTGAACCAAGGTCAAGAAAATGGAAGATGAATTTTACAATCTGACTGTAAAAGGAAATGATCTCAAGACTTACGTTAGAAGATTTAGGATTGGCAATTGATGCCTCAACTTGTTGCCAAATTCTAAGAAATCATTAGAAAGTCTTCAAATCGGGGGATTTAAATGGTATGTGTGTAAATAACACATTACCTTTTACCTTTTATATCGAACCTAAATCGGACCCTCATAAACGCACTAAATGCCATAAATATGCTTGTTTTTATGTTTGTACTGTACAGGTACCGGATATTCACTAAAGGACGAAAAACGAAGCCAAACCGACAAAACCAAGCACGGAATGGAAAAGCGTGAAAAGACAAAGTCAAATCGAAGCCAAAGACCAAAAAGTCAAAGTCAACTCCGAAAAAGTCAACAGTCAAACTCGGAGCCAAAACCAAAGAAATGTTAAATGGGTCCACCCGTACCCATCTAATGGGCCGGGTCAGCCCATTTATACATTACATGAAGACTTAAAGCCCAATTCAATTACAAAAGCCCAAAGTTTAATTATAAGTCCAAATTCCCTTTTATAATTATAACCGGCCCATATGCATACCCTGGCCCAACCCAAATCCTTTTTAATAGCCCCTAACGGGAGTTAAGCCCCAACTCCTTTTATAACTTACACCGTTAGTCCTTCAAGGACTAACATTGTTAGTCCTCAAGCGACTAACACCGTTAGTCCTTCAAGGACTAACATTGTTAGTCCTTGGGGACTAACTATGCAAACCACAACCTAACTCCAGGTACCAACAATGTAAATAACAGGACCATCTGTGCAAATGAATGTGACACTTTCATGGACCAAAATTGCCAACTCTCCTAAAAACCTATACCTGCACCCAAATTAAACCCTTCCCGCTATTGATTACTATTCATCATCCCTCACCCCACTGACACTGTGGCAACAGACAAAACCTATCCCCACAACTCACCCCACCTCACTAACCTACAAAAAACACCATGGCAATCCAACACACTTTTATTGGACGAATGCAATCAAAGGCTAAGATCAGCTGGCTTGGTGACCAAGAAAAAATAGAGGGTCAGGATATGCTTTGGTTCTCTCTCACAACAAAAACACAAGAAGCACACAAGCTGAAGACTTGGACAACATATAAAAAGAGAAGAAGACAGAAGATAGAAGATAACTAGGAGTAGTTTTAGTTTAATTTTTATTTTCATGTTTTTATTGTCTTTAAAATTCTGTCATTTTAACTTTTGAATCCTGTAATCTTTTACTCTTTTAATGAAAATTTAAGTTTTATGTTAAAACACCCATTTTCCTCACTTAACTGCTATTTCTTGTGGCTTAATTTAAATGCTTATATTTGTGTTTTTACTGCTTAAATGCTTTCACCTCACCTCATATTAAACCTGCTTTGAAGTTTTCTTAAGTATTTTTAGTCTTTTATATGCTTGAAAATGATTTTTACTAGTTTAAAGGGTGTTTGGGTCAACTGTCAAAACGGGTCAGAATAGAAGTGTTAATGGGTTAGGGTCATTTGGCCAACCTTAATCAGTCTTTTTGAGTTGATTTCTATCTGTTTTCTAAACTTTAAGTTATTAAAATTGTTTTCAAAGTGTTTTTTTAGTGTTGTTTAAAAACTATGGGTGAAAATCAGTTGGCATTTGCTTATTTGAGTAAAGCTTTTAAACCATCTTTTCTGCCTTGTTTTTGTGTGACCTTGAGTGTATAATGCAATAGTGTAGAGTCTTTCAAGTTTACTTTTGTCTTGTTAAATTTTGTCAAGGTTTTAGTTAAGAACCCTTTTTGTCTAAAACTGTCCTTTTTAATCTTCACTTTTAAGTGACTTAAACTTGTTTTAGCTTTTGAATTTTGAGCATAAGCTCATTTGGAGTCATTCTCCATCTGTTTTAACTCTACTTTGATTTTCAAGCTTATTTGATAACTTGTTTGTCCCTTTAAAGCTCAGAATAGTACCCTGGTGCAACAGCTCCTTTTTCAAGCCCTTTTTCTTTGCTTATTTTTTATTCAAACTTTATTCTTTTTGATGATTTTAGAAGCCCATAAGCTGCTCTTTAAGCTAGTGTAAGCCTTAAGCTCTTAGGGTCCCTTTTTGTTGCTTAAATTTAAGCTTAAATCTTGTCCCCTAGGCTGCCCTGCACTTCTTTGTGGCTTATAGCTTATTTTGATTTTATGGCTTATTAGTCTGCTGTTCCTTGCTTATTTTTGGTTCATAAAGCTTATTAGATATAATTTGTCATCCTTTGGTAGCTTATTTGTTCTTTAGATGCTTTTTAAGTCCTTATTAATAAGCTAACAGTCCTAAGTTTTAGATAGCAGTACTAACTCAAGGTTAGTACTGCTGAGCTTCTGGGCTTTTTGACAGCTTATTTTCTTGGTTAATTTTTGTTTCTACCTGCTTATTAGATGTAGGAGATTAGTTATATTTTAGCTTATTTGGTTTTAAGTGCTTACTTAGTCTAAAAAAAGCCACAGATTCTTAGCTTGTTTCAAAATTAGCTTCAAGTCCAACTGTTAACTTATTTATGCTTATTTCCTTGCTTATTTTGTTCTTAGGATTGCTTATTAGGTATAGTAGCCCAACTGTTTTAGCTTATTTGTTAGTTACCTTAGCTCATTTGTGCTTTTAAGTGCTTAGTGAGCTTTTTCAAAGTCTAGCAGTACTAACTCCATGTTAGTACTGCCATTGCTCTCTTCGCGTATTGGCTTATTTCTTGCCTTATTTTCTTTGTTTTCTTTGCTTATTAAGTGAGCTTAGTTGCCTTAGTTTGCTTTCTTTCCATTTTCATTTGCTTAACTTGGCTTAAAAAGCCAACAGATTTGCTTATTTTGTTACTTAATGTATCTAGTTAAATTTTCCAGCTTAATTGTGCTTTTCTGAGCTTATTTCTTGAATAATAAAAAGTTGTCTTTTTTAAAAAGTGCTTATTTTCTGTTTCTAAAAAAGTTGTAAAAAAATGGAATGTAAAAACATTTGGGAGAGGGGAGGTCCCAAGTGAGCTAGGGCTCGAACTCAGGACCTCTACCCTGCCTCCCAAACGTTTTAACCCAACACCTCTACCGTTGTGCTACAATAGCTCATCCGGTAGAGGTTTGCACCATTAATTATATAAGGCCCTTTTGGCCCAATAAGCCTTATAAGCTGTTTTGATTTTTAACAGCTTATTGAGATAAGCTGTGTTCCCCTTTTTATTTTTCATAGATTCTAATTAACCTTAGCTAATTTTTGTAATTTTTTCAGATTTTTATATACACGTTTAGTATTTTTTTATAATTTATTTAGATTAAAAACTTAAAAAATTCATAAAAAATAAAATAATAATCAGAAAAATATAAATCTTTTTTTTTTAAATTTTCTTTTACCACATAGTTTCTAGGAAAAATATTAGTGCTTTCTTAGGGTCATTTTTGTAAAAATTCAATTTTTAAAGAACGGGATTTGATCCCGTTCTCGTTTCTTCTCGTTTTTAACTCAAATCAACTCCGTTTTCAGTCTAGTTTTTTTTAGTCATTATAGCGTTTTTAAAGTAAAAAATTCATTTTAAAGATTAATTTTTTCTTATTTTTAGGTTTTTTAGTCGCGTTCGTTTTTAATTTTCGTTCTCGTTTTTGTGATTTAAGCCTAATTGCTTATTTTATGTTTCGTAGACTTAGGATTTCATTCTTCTGCCTTATTTATGCTTCCCGTAGAATTTTAAATTAATCATTTGCCTTTTATCTTATTTTCTTGTCTAAATTCATAGCTAATGAGTAGATAGATAAAATTCCAAGAGCTTAGCCTAAGTCTTAGATTAATGAGCTTTTTAGCTTAAATAGATTTTGTGCTTTTTGAGTTATAATCTGAGTTTGGCACTTTAATCATAAATTTCAATTGTCTCCTAGTATTTCCAGCTCAAATCTCTTTTCATAATTAGCTTGAGCACATCATAAGCTATTCAGAACACTTTTTGTTTTTTGATTTGAGCTTAAAATAAGCATTGTGCAAAGGTTTAAGTCCAAGTAAGCAAAATTGAGCTTAAAAGCTCACTTTCTGAACTGTCAACTTTATAAGCTGATATAAGCTTTAATTTTGAGTATGAGCTTATTGTGTCTTTATTAAAATTGTTCAAAAAAGAGTCCTTTTCAAGTTCTAGTATTTAGTTTTTGCAAAAAGTGAAAAATAAAAAAAATAGCAAAAAGGGTGTGTTGCCAGCTTCGAACTCAAGACCTCTCCCTCATAACACACACGTCTTACCATTTGCTTCAATAGCTCATCCAGTATCCTTTCCCCACATTTAATACTTATACACATTTTAATTTACTTCTTTTTTATATAAGCCGTAGCCTAATAAGCCATCTTCTCAGCTTATTTGATAAGCTGGGTAAGATTTCTTATTTTTCCTTTGATCCTTGTTAGGTTATAGATTTTCCCTGAATTTTTGGTAATTTTTCATTAAGTATTTTATTTTTAATCATTTTTCTTAAGATTTTAATTTCGAAAATTCATTAAAAATATAAAAAGTTTCAGAAAAATACAAAAAAATAGTTTTTAGTTTTATAAAAAATAGCTTTAGGTTTACATTAAGAAAAATCATTTCCACCACTTTTAGATTTTAATTTTCATTTTTGAGCTTTTAATTTTAAGTTTAAAAATAGGATTTTAATTTTAAAAATAGTTAAAAATAGTTTTCTGAGTTTTTATGTTATTTTAGACTTTTCTAAGTTTAAAAATCATTTTTCTTAAATTTTAGGACTTAATTTGGCATTTTTTTAGAATTTAATTAGATTAAATTAGTTTTTAATTCATAATAAATTCAAAAATAATCAAAAAAATGTTTTTCTTTTTCTTAAAATTTTCTTTTGTCCTAATTTAGGTTTAGAAATTTAGTTTACATTTTTAGGAGTTAATTTTAGTGTATTTGCTTATTTGTCGCTTTTAATTGCTCCCGTTAATTTGTTTAAGTGTTTAATTGCTTTTAATTGTTTATTTTTGCTTTTATTTAGTAGTTATAGATAATCAAAAATACCCTTTCTCTCATTCAAATCATAATCCGAGCTAAAACGTGGTTTCAATTTCACAAGTCGTTGGGGAAACGACCCGGGTGATCATACTTCCCGGTTAAATATACGTATTATATATTATATATATATCTTTTAAGAGTGAATTTTCCTTAGGGAATTTTCTTAATTGCTCTTGTGGTATTATATCGTATATTTTATTATAACTTTATAGGTATAAAATACAACAGTAAGATCAACGCATCATTCCACTGGACTATTTCCCAGCCTCACCGGGAAACACCTCTCCTGATCCTTCAGATGATTTATCTAAGTATCTTTTGGCCTCGCTAGCCATCTCACCTTTCCACAATGATCCGTATATGAAAGTTATGCAAGCATATAATGCTACTAATAATGAATCACCTATTCCACTACCACGAGCTCCTATTGCTCCACCAACTGTTTTGCCTTCATCTCTAGTGTTACCACTATCACCAATGTTTGATCCCCAAGATTTCTTTATTCCCGAGGAGATTTTGCCACCTCAGAAACGAGCCCGTTTCCTATCATCTTCCTCTACTAATCCTTCTGCTCCGCCTCAAGTATTTGAGATTGGAGAGAATTATCATGGCGCTCCAGACACGTCTTACGCACGCCATGAGAAACAGATCGAGACTATTTTGAATCACTTAGATGAGATCCGTCTTTCTTTTTAATTGATCTTTCAGAATGTGTATCGATTATCGGGAGCTGAATAAACTCACCGTAAAGAATCGTTACCCATTACCCAGGATCGATGATTTATTCGACCAACTTCAAGGTTCGAGTAGGTGATTTATGGATTAGTATCATGCAATTTCTCGGGCACGTGATTGATAGTTAAGGAATTCACGTTGACCCCGCCAAGATTGAAGCAGTTAAGAATTGGGCATCTCCTACTACACCCACAGAAGTACGCCAATTCTTAAGACTCGCTGGCTACTATCGGAGATTTATCAAAGATTTTTCAAAGATTGCAAAGTCTTTGACTGAATTAACCCAGAAAAACAAGAAGTATATCTGGGGAGAAAACCAAGAGTCAGCTTTCCAACTGCTAAAACATAAACTTTGTGAAGCTCCAATCTTAGCATTGCCAGAAGGAATCAAAAATTTTGTCGTTTACTGTGATGCATCACATCAAGGTTTGGGAGCGGTGTTAATGCAAAGAAAAAAGTTATTGCATATGCATCCCGACAACTCAAGCCTCATGAAGAGAACTATGCCACACACGACCTTGAATTAGGAGCGGTAGTGTTCGCTATTAAAATTTAGAGACACTATCTATATGGCACAAAGTGTACTGTGTTCACTGATCATAAAAGTCTTCAGCATATCCTTGATCAGAAAGAGTTGAACATGAGACAATGTCGTTGGCTAGAATTGCTCGTAGATTACGATTGTGCGATTCGTTACCATCCTGGAAAGGCAAATGTTGTAGCAGATGTCTTAAGCCAGAAGGAACGAATCAAACCACTCCGAGTTAGAGCATTAGTCATGACCCTTCACCCAAAATTACCATCACAAATCCTCGAAGCCCAAACTGAGGCGATCAAAGAAGAGAACATCGAAGCTGAGAACTTACGAGGAATGGACAAAGCATTTGAAGTACGTCCTGATGGAACCCGATGTATCAAGAATCGAAGTTGGTTACCACTCTTTGGTAATTTGAGGGACTTAATCATGCATGAATCCCATAAATCGAAATATTCCATCCACCCAGGTTCTGACAAGATGTATCAGGATCTAAAGAAACTCTATTGGTGGCCTAACATGAAGGCGATCATCGCTGAATATGTTGGTAAGTGTTTAACATGCTCTAGAGTTAAAGCAGAATGTCAGAAGCCATCCGGCTTACTAATACAACCAGAAATTCCTACATGGAAATGGGAAAGAATAACGATGGACTTCGTTACAAAACTACCCAAAACATCAAGCGGACATGACACAATTTGGGTCATTGTAGACCGCCTTACCAAATCAGCACATTTCATCCCTACCAGAGAGACAGATAGTATGGAAACCCTTACAAGGTTGTATATAAAGGAAATAGTTTCACGGCATGGAGTGCCGATATCCATCATATCGGATCATGACAGTCATTTCACATCCAGATTCTGGCAGTCAATGCAGAGTGCTTTGGGTACTCAATTAGACATGAGTACGACATATCATCCCGAGACAGATGGACAAAGTGAAAGAACCATCCAAACACTCAAAGATATGCTTCGAGCCTGTGTTATAGATTTTGGAAAAGGATGGGAGAGACACTTACCACTGGTAGAATTTTCTTACAATAACAGTTACCATGCCAGTATTAAGGCAGCACCATTCGAGGCACTTTATGGTCGAAAGTGTCGATCACCTGTCTGCTGGGCCGAAGTTGGAGATGTCCAACTCACGGGACCAGAGATAATCCATGAAACCACTGAAAAGATAGTACAAATCTGACAACGCTTGCAAGCTGCAAGAGATCGGCAAAGGAGTTATGCCAATGTAAGGCGAAAGCCTTTGGAATTCCAAGTTGGAGATCGTGTTATGTTAAAAGTGTCACCTCAATATAAACGGAACAAAGTATACAATTCAAAAACTAACTATCCCGAAATTCTCTTCATAAACCTTCTCTTATCTTCAAATCATCATCAGCTGTTAACGTATTTAGCATTATAAACTTCTCAACTAGCAGTATTAAGTTTCAATTGGCAGTTAATTAACTTGTGCGTGGCAGTACTAACCCTGTGCTAAGCAGTACTAACCCATATTAGTACTTGTTGCAGTTTATCTAATTCAATATGATATTATATTGCCCAACAATCCTCACCTAAACTTTGTGATTGTCCATTTAAATCAACAAGTTTTCTTTCTATCCGAATAAAATCTTCTATATACTGCTGATGATTCTTTCATAACACTTTTGTCATTTTCTGTACATATGAGACTAATAAAAGAATTGAGCTCTTATGAATCTAGAGGAGTTTTCATAAGCATGTGAACTTTCAGGTCTACCCTTCCCAATCTTGTACTCAACATCTATTAAAACAACATCTCTTGACTCAAGGATACATCTTTTCTGTCAACATATGGATCGCCGTTCCATTTTTTTTTTTGGTGCATCAACAAAATATGAATACCATACAAGAAATCGAGTAATCTCCAGCTCAAAAGATTGTAATTCATGTTGGTCCTAATCCAAATCTCATCAATTCTCATCAGGACTTCAAACACAAGGTGTTAAATCACCCCAAAGCATTAGATCAAAAACCTTCAGGTGCAGAGGAACTGTAACACTCTCTTAACTGAACCAGAACAGTTGTTCTACATCCATTCTACGAAATCCTAAGCATTTTCACCTAGAATCTTAACACACACACACCACACGAGCATCCAATCACACCTCTGAAGACTTGATAGTACATGTAGGTCTCTGTCAACACAATTGTCTTCCAATCTACAATAGGGAACTTTGTTGATAAAGATTCAATGTCTATGGGAGCTTCTTCTCTTGGTACTAAAATCCAGAAATCCGTTTGAGCAAATACTTTCTCAACATCTTCTTAACTTTTTGTCTCTTCCTTGTTGTTTCTAGAATAGACTTCTTCCTCTTTGCTGTTGGTTCTTTGGGAACTTCTTCCTTTTTCCTGAGTAAACAGCTTTTTTCTTTCCATAATCTTTTTCTGGAGACGTTTTTCCTTTCTCAGATCCATAGTCAAAGAAACCTTTGAGTTAAATATCCCAAAGTTTTTCAAATTGGCCTATTTTCATGAGACAATACCCTTGAAATCATTGATCTTGAAATTCCCCTGATTCTTCAAGTATTTTATCATGTTCCTTCTAGCTTGGGCAATGGACTTTGGCTTCATTTTTAAAGAATGATATCTAAATAACAAGGGAATCGATTCCAGATCAATTACCTTTGGCAGTCTTAGCTACATTTCATCCATTGCCTTTTTTTCTTTTCCTCTTCGTCCAAGAGGTCTTGCCAATCTCTGCATCCTAAAGCAATTTGAGCTCTTGCCTCCATCGTTCATTTCTGCTCGTTCAAGGCCGAAGTGCTCACATAACTCAATCTTCTTGCACAATCTCCTCTTGGATTTCTTCTTGGGCTCTTCTACTGACATGATACCTTTTACCCCTTATCTTTTCTTTCTCTCACTTCTCCTGAGTAATTAGCAGTTTCTCAGCAGTACTAACTTAACTTCAGCAGGATTAACTGGTGGAAACTTCTTCACTAGCAGTATCTTTCTTCATACCACAGTACTAATCTCATCACTAACTTTCCCACTGCCGCTCTTGCTTCATGAATATTTCAGTTGGGGTAGTTCTTGAATGAAGAGTTCAGTTTCATTGCTTGTTTTGTCAATGAACTCCTTCATCAACCTGAGCACCTTTATTAGAGAACTTCCTCCACCTGTTTGGAAGAATCAATTTAACCAACTTCAGTATCTATCTGAAAGAACAAACTGGAATGTCCTTCTTGCCTTCCCAAACCTTAATCTGTATTCAAGCTTTCTGACTCACCTAGAGAATAAGCTTTGTCGTAGGCAGAACTGTAATATTTTCTTAGTCCTTTGACAATCCCCTCTAGATTCCCAATCGTCAAAAGAGTAGTTTTAGCAAACCCATCAATTCTTGTAGTTTTCAAACATCCCTCCTCACGTCCATGTGAATGAACAGCATGGAGAGGTGAGTCAATGGGGTGTAGAGGATGATAGTCAGTACCAAAAGGCGTGTTTTGTGAATGTGGCGGAAGGTGAGGATGAGGGTGATGGTATTAGTAGGAAGGTTCAGGTGTATTGAAAGAAGAAGTGCAGGGGTATGGTGATGATGGGATTTTTAGAAGGTGAGGAGAGGATTCGCACATCCAACATATTATGGAAATAAAAGCAACTTCTTGCCCTGAAAAACCCTTGGTGATTCTCCTCATGTTGCTAAAAACCTCATAGGTGAGAGATGCGGACTAATAAATTTCTGAGTGTTTGTTGGAGCTTTGGCGTCTGCATGTCTAGGCAAAGTTTGAATAAACCTAGATACGATCAAAAACTAAGGGACAGATATGTTAACACCATATGGTCCAAAGATCATTCCCAGAGCAAATAAACCTTCTATTTGTAGCTAAACAAATGATAGCCACTGCAATATTGCTACTAAAACTGCTCCCAACAGTCATCTTGGGGCTTAAACATTGAAGAATGAATGAATAAGAAACCTCATTGAGTGGAAAAAGCACCTTCTGAAGGATAACTTATCTGAGTCAGTAGCATACCCCATAACGTCAGTTGAGCAAATCACTGAAGAGGGAAGAGAGATTAGTCCGTCTTTATCATCCAGTTTGAGTATGACCCTTAAGAACCTTCAGTGATGGAAAGCAATTTACCATCAACCGTAGCATGAATGGTACTATAACCATCTCATTAGTCACAATCTCACATCCACCAAAATTTGTTTAATAAAAATATACGCACACCATCGGGCTTTTAGTAAGTGCATTATGGAATGACTTTCGCTTTATGAAGTCAATGATTTAGATGAACCCTGCACGTTCCGGTTGAATTATTCCAAATACCGCAACATAAGGTGTAGTCACAAAATTCTAAAGTTGCATGAATGTAAGTGTGAGGAAAAATAGAGTGGGATAAGATCGTGTAAGGAAGATTAGGTCTGGAGAAAGTTAATTGCAATTTGATAGAGAAAACAAGGGATACAATTAGACCATATAAAGAAGATTGAAAATAATCGTGAAAGATCTGACTAATTTATAGAGTTCACGAAAAGTCCCAATTGACAGAGGCCTATACCCTAGTATTTGGCGGAAATATCTCAACGCTCTATTCCAATAAATGAAATATTGTTAGACCCAAACAGAACTAACGAGCATCCAGCAGTACTAACTTAAGCCTATCAGTATTAAAATTTTTGCCTACAGTATTAACTTCTCCACATGAATCACAGTACAAAGAATCCATAATTTGAAGGACAAAAGAAACACGGTCACACAATTCCATCTTTCTGTTTTAAGACTCCACGAATCATCTCGCCATTTTTTTTTGCTTTATTTCATTGTGTAATGTGGTTTACATAGCTAAAGTAAATGAGCTCACGCAACCTCTACCAATGCCATCTATATCTATGTTTATATCATGTAAACATCCTAATATGTCAAGTCAATGTTCTAATATCATTTTTACCAAATACGTTATCCATTTAACATACTTTTCAAAATGTTACTATTAAATAAACTTTATTCATTAACGTTTATATCAAAACCCTAATTATATGTAATGTATACATACAAAATGAATGTACAAGTTTTCAAAACATGTGTACAAGAGTACCATACATAAAATTTGAATATCATTTCCCTCCAAGTAAATGTACAAGTCATTTAAGCTCAATGTGCAAATCCAAGAAGCACAAATTCAAACTTTGTCATTTTCCCTCCAAATTCATTCTAGTTTCTTACCACCTTTTAAACACAACATACAAATACTCAATGCACAACTTCTAAACTCTAATCTAAAACCCTAAACCCTAAATGAAACCCTAAACTAGTTTTTAAAACCCTAATTTCATTTTAAACCTAAACCTTAATCCTAAACCCTAATCCTAACACTAACCTTAATACTAAACCCTAATCCTAACATTAAACCTTAATCCTAAACCCTAAACTATCCTTAATCCTAACCCTAATCTACGTCTTAAGTCTAAAACCCTAAGCTAAAATAAAAACCAAACCCGACACCCCTTTTTCTTTCTTTTTAACCTATTTCTAAGTTAAGCTAGCATCCTAGCACCACCATGACATCACCACCATGTTACTAACAGCCACCCTACCACCTTACAATCATCTCCATCACCTCCCTTGGCCACTAAGTCTTCTTGTCACCTCCTTGTCACTCCATATTAGCCGAACCCCCTCCATACCCTTCCACCATTCAAAGCTACATTCCTAGCTCTCAATACTCATCATTCTAGCAACCCTTAGTCATCTCCCCACAACACTTGACCACCACACTAAGTTACTTGGTCACCAAGGGTCATTCGACCCTATATATAGCCGAAACCCCCACCCCATTCAAACACACCTCAAAAATTCATCATACACACAAATGGAGTTATAAACAAAGCTAAGGAAGATCAAGTGAAGTCCTTAAGATCATAATTGAAGCCAAGAATCAAGATAAAAAAGCTATTGAATGCGTTTTCTAGGCGTACGAACCCAAAACCCTCTTTTCAACCCATTTAAGCTCAAGTAAGCTACAAATCTTGTTCTATAAATCTATAATCTATTTTAAATTTTTCATAAGGTTTGTTAGATCCTATATAAACTCTTGTTTAAATCCTTGAATCACAAACCTATGCGTTTTTGGTTTTCCTAAACCATACGTACCCATTTTGTGTTTTTAAGCTCATACGCCCTTTCCATAAGATATAAGCTCGTAAGCTGCAAAACACTTTTGGATTTCAAAAATATCAAAATTATGAATTTTGGACTTGATTTGCAAATATTTTCAAGCATAGGGGTATATATCGTAACTTTATGAAATTTATAACTAGAGGGGCTGAAAATGTCATTTTCCTAAAGTTATAACTACAAGGGGCTGTTTTGCCAAGTTCTAAAGTTAAAGGATTAAATTATATATACTTTATATATAAAGGACTAAATTTGTAAAAGTTTATAAATCAAGGGTATTTATTGCCATTTTTGCAAACTTAAAAATATAAAATATAATATTTTAATATAAATTATAAAAATATATATTAATATTATAAGACTCGATTTTATTAAAACCCGATACATTTATCGCTATTAATCAACGATCGACGCATTATAAAACAATTACGTTATATAATTAACGTAATATATCATCGACTAGTTTTTGAAGAAACTTAAAATCTTATCGTACCATGTTACTAGGGAGTTTCATGTGAGGGATTCCATTTGGATATTTGTTTTGATGAGTTTGCTGGGTTTACGATTTAAAGTGCCCTGACTCCTCAAACGATACTACATGGCCTCTAGATTATGATAGCCCGAACAGTGATATAATATTTTCATAAATTAATAAATCAAAGTAATACGTTAAACTTTATGAAGTTTGGAAAAATAAACCATCGCACTAAGACTTGACATATTACCCCAGGTTGCGTAACGAGGCCGTTACTTTCACTTGATATACTTTTAACATCAATCAGATTTCCCTGTTAAGGTGAGTTCATAGCCTCGCATTTTAAATCTTCTAATGTTTCATAAACCCGCTAGGGGGATACATGCTATAATCCATGAATGCAAGTGTTTTTCTAACTGTATGCTATCCTGATGAATTATTGACTAAGTCCTTACTTTTGCCATTAAGACCCCACTATCATGAACCGTTAATTACTCTTCGGAGTAAGCGCGAATGATGTGAATTGATCTATTTGGGACTGAACTTCCCCGTTGGTGTACCTATACTTTCTGGTAACCAAAGTCACTTCATTTGAATCACTATGCAGGTGTTTGGCAAAGGCACCCGTTGGGGCAACTTCTTATGATTATTGATTATCTCAAGGTCTCGGTATCATGAGCTTAGGGCAATATAAAGTTTTATATAATATTGTACTTATTGCAATTATTACACTTATGGGTGTATAACAACGTAACCCACTATTGAATTGTATTCATATATTTAACATTAACTCTATGAAAATTCACTCAAACCATTGTGTTGATCTTTTTAGCATGTTTATCTTAGGTAATTGAGCATCACATGGCACGGGGTAGCACAGACTTGAAGATTGCTAAACTGTTATCATTCAAACTTTATGTTTCTAGATTTTAGGATCTCTCTTTTTGTAAAACTTTGATGAATAAATGAATGATAACTAAATTTTCCAAAAACATCTCTTTATGAGTCATTTTCTATGATTATGATTATTGTACTATGAAGTAATACCCCAAATTAGCTTCCGCTGCTATATTTGTAAAAATGGGGGTGTTATAGATTGGTATCAAGAGCCACGGTTATAGAGAACAAGGTTGATACCTTAACTATAACTACTTTTCTTTTTCTATCCAAGAAAGTACTCCGTGCCACTTTATCTCTTGAATAGTATGTAAAGTACATAACTATTATACTATTATATAAATAACTTATGTTATTTACCAATGGGTTGTTAACAGAGTGATGTCTTCTCCCAACCACCCTACTTCTGATATTGAGGATGCTTTTTCCACTAACTTTCCAGACTATATCTTGGCTTCCCCGGACTATGTCCCAGCTTCACCAGGAAATACTTATTCTAGCTCTTCAAATAACTCATTTGGTTTAGTTCCAATAGCTTCACCAACTCTTTTACTTTTTCATGATGACCCCTATATGAAGGTCATGCATATTATGCTAAAGAATCACCTATTCCACCGCCAACTATTATGCCTCAATTTTCAATGCTATCTCCAATGTTTAATCCTCAAGAATTCTTTCTTCCTGAGGAATTATTGCCACTTAAGAAACGAGGTCGTAACTGATCATCCTCCTCTACTTCTGCCCTACCTCAAGCATTTGAGATAGGAGAAAGCTATCGTAAGACAAGTCTGGAACGTCACGAGGAGCAAATTGAGGAAATTTTGAATCATCTAGATGAACTCTCTCTCGACCGCATTGAACACATAGAAGACAAAATAAAAGGTCTTGGAAAAGGTCGGGTGATCATACAACAAGATTTTGACAATCTAGAAGCTGAACTCCAAAAGGCTGGTGCTCAAATTGCTAAACTCATAAGAAAGCAATTAGGAAATAACAACAAGAATTATCTGGCTCACTTCAGGATTGGTAATCTAGAACAAATCAACGAAGATATCTAGGTTCGTCAGCAAGCAGACAAGAAAAGTCTTCTAAATACAATCTATGAACACAAGAACAGCCAGGAAGGACCATCGGACTACTAGATTAGATACTAGTTATAGCTTTTATTAGAACCTAGCCACGGGATGTGTGGTATAAATAACAACACTTGTTAAATTTTAACTATGTACAATACAAAGGCAAGTTGTTCATGATATAATATAATGGTGATCCCGTTGTACTTCATTGTTTCATATTCATCCTGTGTCCTATATTACATCTTCTTCTTCATTATGAATCTTTTACCTGACCCTAGAAATTAAAACTAATAGTTAGATGCTTGTTAGCAATTTCATATAAAAGAAGTATCTATTGATATCACTATTGTGACAATATTTTATTTTTTTTGAACCTTATGCATTTAAGAAAGTTTTGTGATATCATTCTTATTTACGCGTTGTTCTTATGTGATAGATTTGCCTCCCAAAAGGACGTCAACATCTGAAGCACCAGCCATGACTTAGGCTGCCATCAAGAAACTGTTGCTGATTAGTGTTTCGCGCTCTAGAAGCACAGCCGCTGCCTGGCAAATTACTAATGAATACCACCAGACAAGAGAAGCTAATGTAGCAAGGAAAAATGTAGCTACAAAGAGTTCATGAGCTGCCAACCTATCAACTTCAAAGGTTCAGAAGGAGCTGTTGGTCTTATACGCTGTTTGAGCCGATTAACTGAATCAGTGTTTTCCCGTTGCAACAGTACGAAGACTGCCAAGGTGAAGTTTGGCTACTGAGGACCTGTACCTGAGGAGCTCTATCCTGTGATTATTTTGCCCAACCTATTGGATAGAAGAAGCTTACAAGGATTTACCTGGGTTGAATTCAAGGGAAGCTTTTGATAAAGAAGTACTGTCCCTGAACTGAGGTCCAGAAGATGGAAGACGAATTTTACCATCTGACTGTGAAGGGGAATGATCTCAAGACATATGTGAGATGATTCCAAGAATTGTCAACCTTGTGTCCCACTATGATGCCATATTCTAAGAAAATGATGGAAGTTTTCATCGGGGGATTGCCTCAAAGTATTGAAGGGAATGTTACCACCTCTAAACCTCAAACTCTAGAGGAAGCCATTAACATAGCCCAGAGGCTAATGGATCAGGTAACAAAGCACACTCTGATGCAAGTATCAAGTGATCACAAACGAATGTTTGATGACAGAAGAACTTTCAACAACAACTACCGTAACACCAACACCAACAACCGCTACAATAATCACCAACCACAACA
Source organism: Tanacetum coccineum (assembly GCA_026074375.1). Lineage (NCBI taxonomy): Eukaryota > Viridiplantae > Streptophyta > Magnoliopsida > Asterales > Asteraceae > Tanacetum > Tanacetum coccineum. Next base: position 20,030 of record BQNB010041042.1, on the reverse strand, counting down.
GAATAGAAGACAGGAAACCTTCAGGGCTTATGCTGCCACCCCAACTGAAAACAATGGGTATACTGGAAACCGTCCTTTGTGTAAGAAATGCACTCTGCATCACATAGGACCTTGCACTGTTAAGTGTAATACTTGCAACAAGGTGGGCTATCTGACTATGAACTGCAGAAACAAAGGTCCAGCCAATGGAAGTAATCTGCTACCAGTGAGAGTAACTTGTCATGCCTATGGAGAGAAAGGGTATTATGCAAATCAGTGCCAAAAGACCACCAACAACAATGCCTAGGGAAGAGCCTACATGCTGAGGGATATGAATGATCACCAAGACCCGAACGTAGTCATGGGTATGTTCCTTCTAAACCAACATCTAGCTAGAGTATTATTTGATTCTGGAGCCGATAAAAGATTCGTATACATATCTCTTGTCTCTATGTTAAATATTCTACCCATTACAATAGATACCTTTTACAATATCGAAATGGCTGACAGAAACCTAGTAAGCACAAACACCGTTATTCAGGGTTGCACCCTAACCTTGTTAAACCAACCTTTCAAAATTGATCTTATGCCGATCAAACTCGGTAGTTTAACGTCATCATTGGTATGGATTGGTTATCCAAGTATCATGCTAGAATTATTTGTGATGAGAAAGTCATCCACATCCCAATCAACGGTGAAACTTTGATCATCCGAGGTAATCGAAGTAAAACCCGACTAAGCCTCATATCCTGTATAAAAACCGAAAGGTATATATCTAGGGGATGTCAAGTTTTCATAGCCCAAGTAATGGAAAAGAAGTCAGACGATAAACGACTAGAAGATATACCAGTAGTCAGAGAATTTCCGAAAGTTTTTCCTGAAGATCTACCTGGCCTAACCTGTTAGTCAAGTAGTATTTCAAAAGCGCCTTAATTCCAAGAGAGGAATCTGTAGCCCGAGCTCCTTATAGATTAGTTCTTCGAAATGCAGGAACATCTAACTCTTCATGAGTTATCAGACCGGAGGTTTTTTATCGACCAAGTACTTCACCCTAGGGATCTCCTGTCTTATTTGTCAAAAAGAAAGACGGATCTTTCAGAATGTGTATCGATTACAAGGAGTTGAATAAACTTACCGTAAGAATAGTACCATTACCAGGATTTGATGGACTTATTCGACCAACTTCAAGGTTCGAGTGTTTACTCGAAAATCGACTTAAGATCAGGCTATCATCAGCTGAGAGTTAGGAATGAAGATATTTCCAAGACTGCTTTCAGAACGAGATACGGACACTATGAATTTCAAGTGATGCCATTTGGTGTAACTAACGCACTTGCTGTATTCATGGATCTCATGAACCGTGTGTGCAAACCATACTTGGACAAATTTGTGATAGTGTTCATCGATGATATTCTCATCTACTCTTTAACAAAGAAGAGCACGCAAATCATTTAAGAATAATCTTGGAATTACTTAAAAAGAGGAAATTATATGCCAAGTTCTCCAAGTGTGATTTCTGGATTCGTATCGTGCAATTTCTTGGACACTTAAATGATAGGTCAAGTGGACTTATGTAGACCCAGCAAGATTAAAGCAGTTAAGAATTAGACATCTCCTACTACACCCACATAAATACGTCAATTCTTAGGACTTGCCAGTTATTATCAGAGATTTATCAAAGATTTATCGAAGATTGCAAAGTCTTTGACTGAATTAACCCAGAAAAACAAGAAGTATATATGGGGAGAAAACCAAGAGTCAGCTTTCCAACTACTAAAACAAAAGCTATGTGAAGCTCCAATCTTAGCATTACCAGAAGGAAATGATGATTTTATTGTTTACTGTAATGCATCCCATCAGGTCTGGGAGCGGTTAATGGCAAAGAGAGAAGGTTATTGCAATTATACATCCCGAAACTTGCCTAATGTAGAACTATATCATATGATCTGCTGAAAAATCACCTATCCCACCTCCAACTATCATACCTCAATCATCAATGCTTAATCCTCAAGAATTCTTTCTTCCTGAAAAACTACTACCACCAGCACATCCTTGATCAAAAAGAGTTGAACATGAGACAACGCCGTTGGTTAGTATTGCTTGCAGATTATGATTGTGAGATTCATTATCACCCTGGAAAAGCAAATGTCGTAGTAGATGCCTTAAGCCAAAAGGAAAGAATCAAACCACTCCGAATCAGATCATTGATCATGACTCTTCACCTAAAATTACCAACTCAAATCCTCGAAGCTCAAACCAAAGCAATCAAGGAAGAAAACATCAAAGCTGAAAACCTACGAGGGATGGACAAATCATTTGAAATTCGTCCTGATGGAACTCGTTGTATCAAACATCGAAGTTGGGTACCACTTTTCGGTGGTTTGAGAGAATTAATCATGCATGAGTCTCATAAATCGAAGTATTCCATTCACCCAGGTTCTAACAAAATGTACCAGGATCTAAAGGAACTCTATTAGTGGCCTAACAAGAAGGCAATCATCGTTGAATATGTTGGCAAATGTTTGACATGTTCTAGAGTTAAGGCAGAATGTCAGAAGCCATCCAGCTTACTGGTTTAACCAGAGATTCCTATGTGGAAGTGGTAAAGAATAACAATGGATTTTGTCACAAAACTTCCCAAAACATCAAGCGGACATGACACAATATGGGTCATTATCGATCGTCTTACCAAATCTGCACATTTTATCCCTACCCAAGAGACAGGTAGTATGGAAACCCTTACAAGGTTGTACATCAAGGAAATAGTCTCCCGGTATGGCATGCCAATATCTATCATCTTGGATCGTGACAGTCATTTCACATCCAGATTCTGGCAATCATTACAAAGTGCTTTGGGTACTTAATTAGACATGAGTACAGCATATCATCCTGAAACTGATGGACAAAGTGAAAGAACCATTCAAACACTCAAAGACATGCTTCGAGCCTGTGTTATAGACTTTGGAAAAGGATGTGAAAAACACTTACCATTGGTAGAATTTTCCTACAATAATAGTTACCATGCCAGTATTAAGGCAGCACCATTCGAGGCACTTTATGGTCGAAAGTGCAGATCACCTGTTTGCTGGGCCGAAGTTGGAGATGTTCAACTTACAGGACCAGAAATAATCCATGAAACCACCGAGAAAATAGTGCAAATTCGACAACGCTTGCAAGCTACAAGAGACCGACAAAGAAGTTATGCCAATATAAGACGAAAGCCTTTTAGAATTTCAAGTTGGAGATCGAGTTATGTTAAAAGTATCACCTCGTAAAGCTGTCATCCGATTCAGAAAACAAGGAAAGCTTAATCCCTGGTACATTGGACCTTTCAAAATCCTTGAACGGATTAGCCCAATGGCATATAAACTTGAGCTTCCTGAAGAGCTCAATAATGTCCACAATACTTTCCACGTTTCTAATCTAAAGAAATGCTTATCTGACGAATCCCTTGTCATTCCAATGAAAGAGCTTCGACTCGATGACAAACTCAACTTTGTGGAAGAACTAGTGGAGATCATGGATCGAGAAGTCAAACAACTAAAACGAAGTCATATTCCTATAGTCAAAGTAAGATGGAACTTTAAAAGAGGACCAGAATTTACGTGGGAACGCGAAGATCAAATTCGTGCCAAGTATCCACATCTGTTTTCAAACATCACTCCGGCATCAAACTAAATCTCGGGAAGAGATTTCTTTTAAGAGAGGGAGACTATAACAACCCGTATTTTTCATCAATGTAATTATCCATCTTTTAAATTACAAACACTTAATGCATGATTCCTAAACCCTAAACCTAAAGCCTAATTCATTATAAAACCCTAATCTAAAACCCTAAACCCTAAACGAAACCCTAAAACCCTAATTTCATTTTTAAACCAAAAACTAAACCCAAAACCTTAATCCTAAACCCTAATCTTAATCCTAAACCTAAATCCTAAACCTTAATCCTAAACCCTAATCTTAATCCTAAACCTTAAACTATCCTAAACCCTAACCCAAACTTGAATAAAAACCCTAAACCCTAAGCCGAAACCAAAACCAACCCGACACCCTTTATTTCTTTTTAAACCCTTTTTTAAGCTAAGCTAGCTCCCTAACACCTCTATGACCTCACCACCATGTCACCAAGTGCGCGTGCCGAGCGCCACACAAGCACCTTCCATCACCACCTTGGCCACCGTAAAAATCACCGTCCTGTCACCCTTATAAACCGAACCAACGATACACCTCCACCATACAAAGCTACTACTCTAGCTCTCCATACACATATAATCCCTTAGCCCCAATCTAACCACAAGGGCGGCGTTGGCCACGACTACTCCCAAGAAAACTTGGGCACCAAGGGTTTCACCCCTATATAAGCCGAATCCAAGCAACCCTTTCAAATCACACCTCAAATCTTCATCACAAACATAAATGGATATCTAGCTCAGCCAAGGAAGAAGTAGAAAAGGTCCTAGATCAAATACAACAAGAATCAAAGAGAAGGAAGGTCTTGCATCCATATCTAGGCATACGAACCCAAAAAAACCCATTTTGACCCGTTTCTAGATCAAGTAGAGCTTTAAATCTTGTTCAATTAGCTCATAATCTTTTTGGATGTTCATAATACACTTAAGATCGATAATATAAACTCTTGTTTGAAAGCCTTGAATTTCAAACCCATGTGTTTTTGTTAAAAACCCTAAAATCGACCCATTTTAATTTTTCTAGCTAACATGCGAGCGCAGAGAGAGCGAGCAAACTTTTGTTACGTTTGAACATCTTATTTTAGCTTATTCTAATAAGCTAGAACCTACAAATATAATTTGGAACCTAAGATAAGCTTGCAGAGCGCGACTTAATTTGCAAATATGTTCATGCATAGGGGTATAGGTCGTAACTTTTGAAATTTATAACTAGAAGGGCTGAAAATGTTATTATTCCCAAAGTTATAACTATACAGGACGATCTTGCCAAGTTTCAAAGTTAAAGGTATAAATTATATAATACTTTATATATACAAGGTAGCAAAACTGTAAAAAGTTTTTTAAATTGAGGGTTATATATTGCTCATTCGGCAAACTTAAAAATATAAAATATAATATTTTTATATAACTATCACACCATAAACCTGAGGGTTTTAATAAAACCCGACAACAATAAAATCGTTATTAATCATCGATCGACGCATTATAAAACAATTACATTATATATTTAACGTAATTTATCATCGACTAACTTTTGAAGAAACTTAAAATTTTATCGTATCACGTTACTAGGGAGCTTCATGTGAGGAGTTTCATTATGGGTATAAATCACGTTGACGAGTTTGCTGGATTTACGATTTAAGGTGTCCTGGGCGCTTACTCAAAAAAAACGTTTTACCTACATGACCTCAGAATTCTGATGGCCCAACATATATGAGACAATCATTCCATAATTTAAATAAATTCAAAGTAACACGTTATAAACTTATAAAGTTTTGAAACTTAAACAATCACACCTAAGACTCCACAGCTTGCGTGACAAAGCCTTACTTCACATTGATATACTTTTGCTATCAATATCAATTTTTCCCTGTAAGGTGAGTTCATAAGCCTCGCATTTTAAATCTTCTAATGTTTTCATAAACCCCGAGGGGGATACATGCTATAACCAAGAATACGAGTGTATTTTTCCAACTGTATGTTATGCCTGAATATTATTGCCAAAGTCCTTACTTTTAACCATTAAAGCACCCCACAATCAGAAACCGTTAATTGCTTTTCCAGATAAGCGCGAATGCTGTGAATAGATCTATTTGGTACTGAACTTCCTCTATGTGTACCTATACTTTTCTGTAACCAACGCACTTCATTTCTAACACAACACAATGATAAATACGCGGTGTCATTTGGCAAAAGGCACCATTGGGGAACAAATTTCTTTGAGATTAATTGATTATTTGTCAAGGTCTCGGTGACATGAGCTTAAAGCAATAATACTGTTTTCTAAATATAGTACTCATTGTAATTATTACACTTATGGGTGTATAACAAACGTGTAACCCACTATTGAACATGTATCAAACTTTTACCGATAAACCTAATGAATTACACGTCAACCAGACATGTTGATCGTTTTATTCGGACAAGTTTGTCTGATTGATTGTTGAATCGATCTGTTGATTGGAAGTGTGAGAGAGAGATCTCGTCACACACACAGGCGAGCGAACCTATGATTTAGGGTTTTATGGGTTCTAAATCAGACCAAGGAGGATCAAGTGAAGTCCCTAAGATCAGCATAGAAGCTAATAATCAAGAGAAGGAAGCCCTTGAAGTCGTTTCTAGGCGTACGAACCCAAAAAGCCCTCATTCGACCCATTTTAGCTTAAGTAAGCTCAAAATCTTGTTCAATAAGCTCATAATCTATTTTAGAATGTTTATAATACTCTTAAAATCATATATAAAATCTAGTTTGAAGCCTTGAATACACAAACCCATGTGTTTTTGACTAATACCCTAAAACGACTCATTTTGATTTTCTAGCTAACGAATCCTTTTTCTAAACTTTTGTTACGTTAGAACATCTTATTTTAGCTTATTCTAATGAGCTATAACCTGAAAATATTATTTGGAACACTAAAATAAGCTTGCATGGCTTTTTGGACTTGATTTGTAAATCATTTCCATGTAAGGGGTATATATCGTAACTTTCTGAAATTTATAACTAGAGGGGCTGAAATGTCATTATTCCAAGGTTATAACTATAAGGACCTATCTTTTCAAGTTTCAAAGTTAAAGGTTTAAATTATATATACTTTATATATAAAGGACTAAACTTGTAAAAGTTTATAAATCGATGGTATATATTGCCATTTTTGCAAACTTAAAAATATAAAATATAATATTTTTATATAAATTATAAAAATATATATTAATATTATAAAACTCAATTTTATTAAAACCCGATACATTTATCGCTATTAATCAACGATCGACGCATTATAAAACAATTACGTTATATAATTATCGTAAATTTATCATCGACTAGCTTTTGAAGAAACTTAGAATCTTATCGTATCACGTTACTATGGAATTTCATGTGAGGGGTTCCATTTGGGTTTTTTTTTGACGAGTTTGCTGGGTTTACGATTTAAAGTGCCATGACTCCTCAAACGATACTACATGGCCTCTGGATTATGATAGCCCGAACAGTGATACAATATTTCTATAAATTAATAAATCAAAGTAATACGTTAAACTTTATGAAGTTTTGAAACATAAACCATCACACTAAGACTTGACATATTACCCCAGGTTGCATGACATAGCTGTTACTTTCTCTTGATATACTTTTGCCATCAATCAGATTTCCCTGTTAAGGTGAGTTCACAGCCTCGCTTTTAAATCTTATAATGTTTCATAAACCCGCGAGGGGGATACATGCTATAAACCATGAATACAAGTGTTTTTCCAACTGTATGCTATCCTGATATATTATTGCCTAAGTCCTTACTTTTGCCATTAAGACCCCACTATCATGAATCGTTAATTACTTTTCGGAGTAAGCACGAATGCTGTGAATAGATCTATTTGGGACTGAGCTTCCCTGTTGGTGTACCCGTTCATAGGGTAACCAAACGCACTTCATTTGAATCACTATGCGGGTGTTTGGCAAAGGCACCCGTTGGGGCAACTTCTTGTGATTATTGATTATTTCAAGGTCTCGGTGTCATAAGCTTAGAACAATAATAATGTTTTCTATAACAATTGTACTCATTGCAATTATTACACTTATGGGTGTATAACAACGTAACCCACTATCTTTTATGACGACTTGTGTTCAAACTATTTATCATAAACCTATGAATTTCACTCAACCATAGTGTTGATCTTTTTAGCATGTTTATCTCAGGTAATTGAGTAACTTATGGCACGAAGTGGCACGGACTTGAAGATGGCTAAACTATTATCATTCAAACTTTATATTTCCAGATTTTAGGACCTCTATTTGTAAAAACTCTGATGAATAAATGAATGATAACTAAAATTTCCAAAACATCTTTTTATGAGTCGTTTTCTATGATTATGAGTATTGTACTATGAAGTAATACCCCAGATTAGCTTCATAGTACAATACTCATAATCTGTAGTTATAACCTTAAGCCATGCCCCGGTTTTATTGATAACAAGTTGAAACCGTACTATAACTACTTTTCTTTTCCATCCATGAAAGTCCCTTCGTGCCGACTACATCTCCCGAATAGTATGTAAAGTACATAACTATTATACTATTATATAAATAACTTATGTTATTTACCACTGGGGTGTTAACCGAGTGATGTCTTCTCCCAACCATCCTACTTCCGATATTGAAGATGCTTTTTCCTCTAACTTTCCGGACTATATCCCGGCTTCACGGGACTATGTCCTAGCTTCACTAAGAAATACTTATTCTAGCTCTTCAATATCTCATTTGGTTTAGTTCCAAAAGCTTCACCAACTCTTTCACTTTTTCATGATGACCCCTATATGAAGGTCATGAAAGTATATTATGCTAAAGAATTACCTATTCCACCGCTAATTATTGTGCCTCCATCTTCAATGCTATCTCCAATGTTTAATTCTCAAGAATTCTTTCTTCCTGAGGAATTATTTTCACTTAAGAAACGAGGCCGTGACCGATCATCCTCCTCTACTTCTACCCTACCTCAAGCATTTGAGATAGGAGAAAGCTCTCGTAAGACAAGTCTGGAACGTCACGAGGAGCAAATTGAGGAAATTTTGAATCATCTAGATGAACTCTCTCTCGACCGCATTGAGCACATAGAAGACAAAATAGAAGGTCTTGGAAAAGGTCGGGTAATCATACAACAAGATTTTGACAATCTGGAAGCTGAACTCCGAGAGTCTCGTACTCAAATTGCTAAACTTCAAAGAAAGCAAATGGGAAATAACAACAAGATTGCTCTGGCTCGCTTCAGGATTGCTAATCTAGAACAAATCATCGAAGATATCCAGGTTCGTCACCAAGCAGATAAGGAAAGTCTTCTGGATGCAATCTATGAACACAAGAACAGCCAGGAAGGACCATCGGACTACTAGATTAGATACTAGTTATAGCTTTTGATAGAACCTAGCCACGGGATGTGTGGTATAAATAACAACACTTGTCAAATTTTGACTATGTACAGTCTATAGGCAAGTTGATCAGATTATAAACAGATGGTGATCCCGTTATACCTTGTTGTTTCATATTACCGATTTATATTATTCATCCTATATTCAAACCTGGAGATAACGATACACGAGAAATTTTAATAATATGCATCATTATCTCCGTCTTCATCATTATGAATCTTACCGTGACCCCTAGAAAATAAACTAATAAGTTAGATGCTTGTTAGAATTCATATCAAATAAGTATTTATGATTTCAATATCACTATTGTTAAAAATGCTTAAAGTTCAAAAATAAGCATTGCAGTTTTAAAGCCTTTTAAAGACTGTGATATCATTCTTATTAAGTGTTGTCTTATGTTGATAGAATGCCTCTCATAAGGACGTCAACATCTGAAGCATCAGCCATGACTCAGGTTGCCATCAAGAAACTAGTTGCTGATAGTGTTTCCGTAGCTCTGGACAGCACAGGCCGCCTAACATAATAGGCAAATACTAATAATACAAACCAGCCAAGAGAAGCTCCTGTAGCAAGACAGTGTAGCTACAAAGAGTTCATGAGCTGCCAACCTATCAACTTCAAAGGTTCAGAAGGAGCTGTTGGACTTATCCGCTGGTTTGAGCGAACTGAATCATGTTTTCCCCTGTAGCCACCTTAACCGAAGACTGCAAGGTGAAGTTTGCTAACTGGTACTTTAACTGAAGACGCTCTATCCTGGTGGAATCTAATTGCCCAACTATTAGGATAGAAGAAGTCTTACAAGATTTACATGGGTGAATTCAAGAAGCTTTTGATAAAGAAGTATTGTCCTCCGATCTGAGTCCAAAAGATGGAAGAAATCGAATTTTTAAACCAGCACTGTGAAGAATGATCTCAAGACATAGGTGAGAAGATTCCAAGAATTTGGCAACCTTATGGCCCACTATATGGTGCCAATTCTAAGAAAATAGATAGAGGTTTTCATCGGGGGATTGCCATCGAAGTATTGAACGGAATGTTACTTTACCTCTACCACCTCAAACTCAAGAGGGAAGCCTTACCATAGCCCAGAGGCTAATGGATCAGGTAACAAAGCACACTCCAGTGCAAGTATCAAGTGATCACAAACGAAAGTTTGATGACAGAAGAACTTTTAACAACAACTACCATAACACTAACACCAACAACTGCTACAATAATCACCAACTACAACAGAACAGAAGACAGGAAACCTTCAGGTCTTATGTTGTCACTCCAACTGAAAATAATGGGTATACTAGAAACTGTCCTTTATGTAAGAAATGCACTCTGCATCACATAGGACCTTGCACTATTAAGTGTAATACTTGCAACAAGGTAGGCCATCTGACCAGGAATTGTAGAAACAAAGGGCCAGCCACTGGAAGTAATTTGCTACTAGTGACAGTTACTTGTCATGCCTGTGGAGAGAAAGGGCATTATGCAAATCAGTGCTGAAAGACAACCAAAAACAATGCCCAGGGAAGAGCCTATATGCTGAGGGATAGGAATGCTCACCAAGACCCGAACGTAGTCACGTGTATGTTCCTTCTAAACCAACATCTAGCTAGAGTATTATTTGATTCTGAAGCCGCGAAAGCTTCGTATCCATCCTCTTTGCCTCTATCTAAATATTGCCACCCATTTATAAATAGATACCTTTTACAATATCGAAATGGCTGACGGAAACCTAGTAAGCACAAACACCGTTATTCAGGGTTGCACCCTAACTTTGTTAAACCAACCTTTTGAAATTGATCTTATGCCGATCAAACTCAGTAGTTTTGAGGTCGTCATTGGTATGGATTGGTTATCCAAGTATCATGCTAGAATTATCTGTGACGAGAAAGTCGTCCACATCCCAATCAAAGGTGAAACTTTAATCATTCGAGGTGACAGAAGTAAAACCCGACTAAATCTCATATCATGTATAAAAACTGAAAGATATATATCCTGAGGTTGTTAAGTTTTCGTAGCCCAAGTAATAGAGAAGAATTCGGATGAGAAACTACTAGAAGATATACCAGTAGTCAGAGAATTACCGAAAGTTTTTCCTGAAGATCTACCTAGCTTTTCTCCCGTTCGCCAAGTAGAATTCCAAATCGATTTAATTCCAGGAACAGCACTTGTAGCCCGAGCACCCTATAGATTAGCTCTTTCAGAAATGCAGGAACTATCTAACCAACTTCAAGAGTTATCAGATCGAGGTTTTATCCGACCAAGTACTTTGCCTTGGGGAGCTCCTGTCTCATTTGTCAAAAAGAAAGACGGATCTTTCAGAATGTGTATCAATTACCGGGAGTTGAATAAACTTACCGTAAAGAATTGTTACCCATTACCCAGGATTGATGACTTATTTGACCAACTTCAAGGTTCGAGTGTCTACTCGAAAGATTGAACCTTAAGATCAGGCTATCACCATCAACTGAGAGTAAAGATGAAAATATTCCAAGACTGCTTTCAGAACCAGATACGGACAGTATGAATTTAAAGTGATGCCTTTGGTTTAACTAACGCACATACTGTATACATGGATCTCCATGAACCGTGTGTGGTAAACCATAACTTGGACAAATCATAAATAGGATTCATTGATGAATTCTTATCTACTTCCCGTAACAAAAGAAGACAACGCAAATCATCTGAGAATACTCCTAGAATACTCAAGAAAAAGAAGTTGTATGGCCAAGTTTTCTCACAGTGTTATTTTCTGGATTCGTATCGTGCAATTTCTTAGAAACACTTAATGATAGTCAAGGACTCATGTTACCCCCAGCCAAGATTAATGCAGTTAAGAATTGGACATCTCCTACTACACACAGGAATACGTTAAATTTGCTTAGTATTGCCGAACTATTAGACGAAGATTTCATCAAAATTTCTTGTAATTGCAAAGTCTTTGGACTGAATTAAACCCAGAAAAAACCAAAAGTAATATTAGGGGAGAAAACCAGAGTCACCTTCCAACTGCTAAAAAAACAGAAAGCTATTGTGAAGCATCCAATCTTAGCATTAAACCAGAAGGCTTTGGGTACTCCAATTACTAGAGTACGGTATACCATCCTGAAACCGATAGACAAAGTGAAAGAACCATCCAAACACTCGAAGACATGCTTCGAGCCTGTGTAGAGATTGGAAAAAGGATGGGAAAAACACTACCATTATTAAAATTGAACTTACAATAACAATTATACCATGCTCAAATAAGGCTAGCAACCTTTAGAGGCAGTTTTATGGTTTGAAAGGGGCAAAATCACCTGTTGCTGGCCAGAAGTTGAGATGGTTCAAACTCACGGGACCAGAAATAATCCATGAAACCACTAAAAAGATAGTGCAAATTCGACAACGCTTGCAAGCTGCAAGAGATCGGCAAAGAAGTTACGCCAATGTAAGGCGAAAGCCTTTAGAATTTCAAGTTAGAGATCGTGTTATGTTAAAAGTGTCACCTCGTAAAGGTGTCATCCGATTCAAAAAACGAGGAAAGCTTAATCCCCGGTACATTGGACCTTTCAAAATCCTTGAACGGATTGGCCCAGTGGCATATAAACTTGAGCTTCCTAAAGAGCTCAGTAATGTCCACAGTACTTTCCACGTTTCTAATCTAAAGAAATGCTTATCTGACGAATCCCTTGTCATTCCAATGAAAGAGCTTCGACTCGATGACAAACTCAACTTTGTGGAAGAACCAGTGGAGATCATGGATTGAGAAGTCAAGCAACTAAAACAAAGTCGTATTCCTATAGTCAAAGTAAGATGGAACTCCAAAAGAGGACCAGAATTTACATGGGAACGCGAAGATCAAATTCGTGACAAGTATCCCCATCTGTTTTCAAACATCACTCCGGCATCCAACTAAATCTCGGGATGAGATTTCTTTTAAGGAAGGAAGACTATAACAACCCGTAATTTTCATCACTGTAATTATCCATCTATTAAATTAGATGCACTGTAATATCCATCTATTATATATACCACCTTTTTACAGGGAATTTTTTTGCTTTATTCCATTATGTAATGTGGTTTACATAACTAAAGTAAATGAGCTCACGCAACCTCTACCAATGCCATCTATATCTATGTTTATATCATGTAAACATCCTAATATGTCAAGTCAATGTTCTAATATCATTTTTACCAAATACGTTATCCATTTAACGTACTTTTCAAAACGTTACTATTAAATGAACTTTATTCATTAACGTTTATATCAAAACCCTAATGTAATGTAATTGTATAAAGACAAAATAATGTACATGTGTACAAGAGTACCATACATAAAATTCAAATATCATTTCCCTCCAAGTCAATGTACAAGTCATTTAAGCTCAATGTACAAATCCATGAAGCACGAATTTAAACTAACTCATTTTCCTTCCAAAATTCAAATGAATTTCGTACCATTCCTTTAGCATAACATATTAGCACCACAATGCACGATATTTAGCCCTAAACCCTAACCCTAAATGATCTAAACCCTAAATTCTCTCCTTAAAACCCTAGTTTTCGTTTATTTATTAACGAAACCAAAACAAAACAATAACTGAAACCCAATTCTAACACGAAAACCTTGGATCCAAAACCTAACCATAACCCTAACACTAATCCTAGAACACCTCATCCAAGCCCTAACTTAACCTTAGCTCGCAAAACCCTAAACTATAAACATAAACCCTAATCCATACCTCATTTTGACCCGTAACCCATTTCCACCCATTTTAAACTATTAAAACCTAACCTAGCATCCTAGCACTTTCATGACTCACCTCCTTGTCATCTTAAGCACCTCACTCACCACTCTACTCACACATACCCATATTTAAACCTTGATCACCAAGGATACATTTTTGCGATTGTCATATATCTTAGGCAAACCGGGCCTCATATCTTCCCTCTAGACCTTTCATGCATTTTAGCTACTTATCATACTCCACCCTAATCTAGATTGCCACCGGACAACCCCATTCGACTTGGTCCCACCAAGATTTTGACCTCTTAATAATCGCGAGACTAACTTCAAACACCATTCAACTCATTCACAAACTCACTATAACACTCAAATGGTTACTCAAGCCATAAATACTAGAAGCCAAGGAGAAGAATTGAAACCATAGAATCGACTAAGAAGTCCTTACAACCTCGTTTCAAATCATTACGCGGGGCTTTGACCCGTATTCAAACCCATATTCGTTACATTTCGAGATCTAGTAAGCCAAAATCCCTTCTACATGTTCATATAATGTTCCTTAGATCCATGTCTTAAGCTGTTTAAAACTTTTTCTTATAATAAAAATCGATTAATCTCTTTAAAAACCAAACCGTAACCCTAATAAGCTCGTTCGACGAAACCCTTAATAAGCCTCAAAGCTTATCATAATGCACAATTCTATTTGAAACGTTAATAAACGTCTTAAGATCCACGTGGTAAACTCTTGTTTAAGCTTTTGATTCACAAAACCAATTCGAGATTTCTGGTTTTCCTAAACCATACGCACCCATTTTGATCTTTTAAGCTCATACGCCCTTTTCATAAGCTATAAGCCTCGCAAACTCTACTTATTTTAGCTTATTCTAATAAGACCAAACTGTAAAACTCTTTTGGATTTCAAAAATATCAAAATTATGAATTTTGGACTTGATTTGCAAATGTTTTCATGCATATGGGTATATATCGTAACTTTCTGAAATTTATAACTAGAGGGGCTGAAAATGTCATTTTCCTAAAGTTATAACTACAAGGGGCGGAGTTTGCCACGTTTCTAAAGTTAAAGGAGTAATTTAATATACTTATAATATATAAAAAGGACTAAATATTTGTAAAAAGTTTATAAATCAAGGGTATTTATTGCCATTTTTGCAAACTTAAAAATATAAAATATAATATTTTTATATAAATTATAAAAATATATATTAATATTATAAGACTCGATTTTATTAAAACCCGACACATTTATCGCTATTAATCAACGATCGACGCATTATAAAACAATTACGTTATATAATTAACGTAATTTATCATCGACTAGCTTTTGAAGAAACTTAAAATCTTATCGTATCAAGTTTACTAAGAATATCCTGTGAGGTTTCCATTTGGTATTTGGGTTTTTGACAAGTTAGTTGCGGTTTAACGATTTAAAGTGCCCCTGACCACCTCAAACCGATACTACATGGCCCTGATTATGATAGCCCAAACAGTGATACAAAAATTCCATAAATTAATAAATCAAAGTAATACGTTAAACTTTATGAAGTTTTTGAAAAAACATAAACATCACAACATTAAGACTTGACATATTACCCAGGTTGCGTGACGAGGCTGTTACTTTCACTTGATGTACTTTTGCCATCAATCCGATATCCCGTAATGGTGAGTTTATTAGCCTCGATTTTTAAATCTTTGAAATGTTTCATAAACCCGCGAGGGGGATACATGCTATAAATCATGAATACAAGTATTTTTCCAACTGTATGCTATTCTGATGCATTATTGCCTAAGTCCTTACTTTTGCCATTAAGACCCCACTATCATGAACCGTTAATTACTTTTCGGAGTAAGCGCGAATGCTGTGAATAGATCTATTTGGGACTGAACTCCCTCGTTGGTGTACCTATACTTTCTGGTAACCAAACGCACTTCATTTGAATCACTATGCGGGTGTTTGGCAAAGGCACCCGTTGGGGCAACTTCTTGTGATTATTGATTATCTCAAGGTCTCGGTGTCATGAGCTTAGGGCAATAATACTGTTTTCTATAATAATTGTACTCATTGCAATTATTACACTTATGGGTGTATAACAACGTAACCCACTATTGAACTTGTATTCAAACTGTTTAACATAAACCTATGAATTTCACTCAACCTTTGTGTTGACTTTTTAGCATGTTTATCTCAGGTAACTGAGCAACTTATGGCACGGAGTGGCACGGACTTGAAGATAGCTAAACTGTTATCATTCAAACTTTATGTTTCTAGATTTTGGGATCTCTCTTCTTGTAAAACTCTGATGAATAAATGAATGATAACTAAATTTTACAAAAACGTCTCTTTACGAGTCGTTTTCTATGATTATGACTGTTGTACTATGAAATAATACCCCAGATTAGCTTTCGCTGCTATATTTGTCAAAATGGGGGTGTTATATCACCCATCCTCGAGTGAATTCATCAAAGGTCTTAAGCCATGTAGTAAGTTGAAGTATAATTTCACAACTCATCAAACAAGAACTGTCATGAAATCAAGGTAGAAGTTGGTAAAAGGCCTAATGTTTTTGAAAAATTGACTCTACTTTGGGGTTGCTTAGAAACAAAATCTTGAATCACTGAACACAGAGTTTTTGAACAAGCAAGGAATGCTTGTTTTTGTAGCCAAAACGATAAGCTTAATAGTATGACGAAATAAGACAGAGACGTGACCAAAATATAGGTTGACATAGCTTTATGTATCAAGTTTTACTATTTATTTTATGCCGACTTTACCTAAAAACAACACTTTAACGGGAAGTATACCGGGTTAGATGGAGTTTCGGGGTAAGTAGGGTGTCGATCACTAAGAGCGAGAGTATTAATTCTTAATTCTCTCAGTATTTTAGTTATCTAAGTTAAACCTAAAACTAATGCAAAAGGAGGTATCACAAGCCTGAGATACTCCGCATTGACTTTAGTGATCGCTAACCTATAAGGTTTTGATGACAAGTAAAGCAATAAACACACACAAGAAGACAAGCAAACGATAGAGAAGCGGTCGAGAACTAATGTAAGGAAAACGTATCAACCATGAATAATCTGATAAAACACAGGTTTGTTTATTTAGTGCAATGATTGTCTTATCTCGAAGGGCATATCATTCCTAGACTTAGGCGGTATTTCCTCCTAAGACCTAGACACGCTAATTCTGTCACAATTAGAAGTATCCGCATAAAGCATCCTTATGTTGATTATAATCTATCTTAGGAGATTAATAATGGTAATCTTACTAAACCCTAGCTCATGGAGACTTTACCCACTTACTGCTTAACGACTCTTTATATACTAGTAGTCCACTGTCCGAGTCCTTACCAATGGAATAAGAACGTACTCGTTGATACCAAGGTCACCTTATGGCTCAACTAAGCTCACTAATCTAAAGGCAAAGATAGGTCAATATTTATGATCCTATGATTCTAGATATATAAATTGCAATATGGAGAGCTATCCCGGACTCTTAGCCTACGCCCAAACAACACCAAAGTTGCAACGCATTAAATATGTAGGACTAGACCTAGTTGAATGATAGGTCGCATACTTAAGCACGTAAACGAATATAAATTAATAAACATAAACAACAATCAATGATAAATTAAGCAATCAAGATAAACAAACCAAACATTAGATCTTCATAAACATGGCTGATACCTAAAGGTATCAGCCGATAGTCATTGTAAAAATACACACGGTTTGATATATGAACGATTAAAGTAAAGAAACCTCGATCGAATGCGTATTCGGTTGTGCGAAGATTACAAGAGTTTTCCTATGATCTTGATGCTCTTTTCTGACCTTCTAGGCTCTTTTGATCGTCTCTTGGTCGACTTGGTGGTTTAGGGATTCACTTGCATACCTAAAATTGAGTTTAGGGTCGTCTATTTATGTAGTCTAGTAGTCGGTTCGATATGCCGTATCGGGCAATGTGGGAAACGGCGTATTAGGCTTTCTTGGAGTAAGGACCACGTTTGATATCTTCCAGAATCTTCGTGTATAATAATCCTTGGATACGGCGTATAGCCTTCTTCTGGATATGGCGTATTGGTTTTTATGTCTTCGTGGTTTATTGTGAACTGTAGGTATAACACCCCCATTTTTCATTATCTCAGTGGAAGGGTCCTTTGGGGTGCTACGTCTTAATACAATAACTCAAGCATAGAAAACGACTCAAAAAGAGCCGTTTTTAAATATAACCATTCAAAATAAGAGTTTCACAACATAGGTCCCAAAATGTTTTCATAATCAATACATCATTTTCAAATATTTTCTTCGAATGATTTTCTTTAAATGGGCCTTCAAAATATTTATTTCATTAACTTCTCTGAAATCTTCATCACCGAATTACCTTCAAGGACCTGAGATAAAACATGCTAAAAAGTCAACAATAATGTTGAGTGAATCCATAGAGTTTATATATCTATATTAAATTCCGAACACAAGTATCATTTCTCAAAATCATCAAGACATAACGATGTGGATCAGACAAAGTTATAGGGGGATTATTATAAGCCTCATGAGATTGAACATTACCATATAATAAAAATGCCCACTATACACCCTCGCTATGAGTGCATATTACTCTCTATACAACGCATCCGTTGTATCATTTTCCTGACACGAGACGATAGCCAGTCGTCACAGATTAGAGGTGCCAACCTCCAAATAGTACTATTTCATGTATAAGCGTCTACCATTACCCGATAGTTAACAATTCATGATTTCTGTGGGTCTTTTAATTAGCGAGTTAAGATAGCTTATAATAATCAAGGCTACTAGCATACATTCGGGTCCCTTGTGTTCTATTTTTAAAAACAAGCATGTTATCCCCCTCGCGGGTTTATAAAACAATTAAAGTATTAAAATGCGAGGCTATGAACTCACCGTAAGTAGAAGAAGATCAGAAGTATATGACGTCTCGAACGAGAAAATAACTCTTATGCACCACCTAAAAATAAGTGCCGCGTCTTAGTATAATTATATAAGTAAATTATTACGTAAAATAATGTGACGAGTGCAAAACATGTTCACGAGATATGTACGACTTTAATCTTAGACCTAACAAAGTTATTTACTCCTAAATCCATATGTGACCTGATCTTATGTGACATTAAGCATCTACCAAGTTTTTGTCGTTTAATTCCAAGTTTAACCACTTTTATTTATACGTTTACTATTTTTAGTATAGACGTAAAATGTTAAATTCTGAAGTTAACCCGGTTTTAAGGACATGTATCTCAAAATCTAAAAATGGTTATCATACATGAATTACACCCCTAGAAAGCCCTTAAAGTATAGTTTTCAAGAATGTAAATTAGGTTTACTGATTATTTAGTTAACATAGTGAAATGGCCATTTGACCCTTAGTAACTCTATCCAGATTTTTAGGTGTATTTCTAGGTTTTACTAAAATGACCATAACTATTAAACTATGATAGATATTAAAGTAATTCCAATTGGGGTAGTTTCCTTATAATACCCACTACTGACCCAAACCTTAAAATGCAGATTATTAGTCCATTTTTATAGGGTTTTACCCGTTTTCATTCCAATGGTCCAGTTTTGATATATTTCCGTATTTTGACCATAACTTCCTCATCCGGAGAAGTTGGTTGACCAACCAACTCTCACAATTAACCAAGACCATTATCTACATCCCTAAGCATTATCTAGGTCTCTAGTTCATTGAAATATGAGAAACATCATGTTTTTCTACTGATCAGAAAGTACATTTTACAAAAAGTCCATCTAACCTAGTTTTGATCAATCAATCTTCCACCAATATATTATACTACCAATAACCTCATTTTACATAATCAAATCAAAAATCAAAATATATTTTTCACGCCATAGTTTTTACAAGGAAATCAAAATAGAAATCGTTTAATACTTACACTTTCAAAAAGATGATCAATACTCCTAGATCAACCCAACAACTTGTGTAGATCACCACTCAACCCAAAGTGACTTTTTTTCCAAGCACAATTCTTTTTTTAACCATGAAGTGACATTTTTTCCAGTTAAGGATAAGATGTGCATCTTTGCAACGTTGAAGTGACTCGCTTCTTCTCACCCCTTTTTATATACCAATGAATACAAACAAATATAAATACACAACAAGGATCAGAATCTGCGAGACCAATGAAACCAGAAGCAATATAGGGTGTCTCCGG
>BQNB010041041.1:0-47022 GCA_026074375.1 Tanacetum coccineum | reverse complement strand
TTAAATACAGATTTTGATTAAATCAACAATGTAAATTTTCAAACGACACCTAGAGGCCGTTCTCTTGTATCTATTGTTGTGTATTATGAAGTAGCACCCCATTTGGTATTCCGCTGCGTTGTATATGATTTTTGGGGGTGTTACAATATTTTTATTTGTTAGTAAGCTTGATGCAGATGGATGGACTTCGCATCCAATGTTAGGTACACTCAAAAGGATCCATATACTTTACTTTTGTTTTCTGATAAAAGTCACATGGAGCACATAGCTCAAATCTTCACTTAGGGTTGACTCCTGACCTGAACAATAACGTTTGCATCATTAATTCTTTGATAGTTCAAACATTTTTGTATTTTTTACATTGTTGATGGACAAGCTTAATGCTCTGAATCCTAATAATCGTGAATTTACAAGTAATTAGGAAACTCATTAAACATTTGATAAATGATGATTCCATTTATATGTTCTCTGTAGGTTGCAAGGATTAAGGTAATGAGAGGGAAAGGATCATTAGGATTTTAGGTTTCATTATTCTTAAGATCCCTAACTTATTCAAAAATCATACACACAAACACGCACCAGTTATTATTTTTTAAAGATTTAAGGTTATGATTTGTATAAAGTTTTGATTTGTATGAAGTTTTTCTTTTATGTGATTTACCAAGTCTCCATTTTTTCTATACTTTTAAGTTTTATGTACTTTTTTTTCACTCCACCAATGGATGAAGCCTGATCCTGTTTTTCCCTATCATAATGTAAAAGATTTTTTTTGGCAGGGACAAATATTATATCCAAGCAAGCCGTAAAACCAAAGGACAACCAAACCAGGTAAGTCAGATGGTGATATTAATGTTTCTTGTTAACTTTATCTCGCGTTATGATGAGATATATTTATCCATTTCATCTTAACTTTCAATCAATTGGTTAACACATTCATAAGTAAAGCAATCCAACGGGTCTTCTTCAATATAGTCATGGTAAAATTGTTGTTACAGGTAATTATTATAATAAGTTAAACATTGTGATTTTTATTAATGTTTTGATTTTTTTTATGTAAATTTTTTATTGTATTCTGTTTTTGATAGAGCTTAAGTAACTGACAGTAGGGTTATAATGGTATTTATTGACATATTGACGCTAGTTGTACACATGCAAATCTTTGCTATCAGTAGTTATTAGTTAACGATAAGAATAGGTACCTTATAGTCATGTTATGAAAGGCTTTAATAAATCTTTTCTCAATTGTGCAGATGTTATCTTTATTCGAACCCAAATCAGGTGCGAAAAGGGAAAATTTGCATTGGTGAACTAAGAAATTCATTAATAAAAACAAAGTAGCATATGGAAATATTGACTATGTTGAGGTGAAACATCAATTGTCTTTAGTCTATCCCATTTTAATCTCCATTTATAATCTTATAAACGTGACATACCTTTTGTAGTGGTGCACTCAAATAAATCTGAATGTGTGCTAAAAGGAGAGAAAAACAGTGAATTACTTCTGGTTGATTTGGAAACTATCATTACTTTATATAGCCTCAATGAGATTTAGACACTATCTGTATATAGCCTTTTTAATTGTGCTTGGTAGTGGAAGTTGAAAGTCATTTATAAGACATTGCTGCAGCCTACATGTATCATCAGTATCATGACAGTTTTGATTAAAGGCAGACAAAAACGAGATGGACATGTTGATTGTGCTTGGTAGTGTAAGTTGAAAGTCATTTATAAAGCTGCAGCCTGCATGTATCATCAGTATCATGACAGTTTTGATTAAAGGCAGAAAAAAATGAGATGGACATGTTTGCCTGTCGTTTACATAAAGTATATAGAAAAAGCACAATCTATAACTATATAGCTATGTATAAGATATTTATGTGTGTTGTTTTTTTTGCTCAACATCCTACAAGAGTGTATGTATCTGTTATGTATTGTACTTCAAGTTAAACAAGTGGTATTTGTAATTAACATGTTATATCACCTATAAGTTTATGAAATTATGACCTCACTTCCCCCTTTCCTTGCAGGGATATCATCGAGACAACTTGGAGCATCAGGCACCACCACCTCCACTTGGTGCATTTGTAAAAAGATGAATTTGCAGACTGCGCCTTATTAGAAGTGTACAACTTCAATTTTTTGGATGCCCTTGACCTTCGATAAACCATCACTTGATTGTAGGCGTACATCGATAGTCTACTATATCATGTCAGCTCTAACAGAGATATTACACAAGATTAATTTTGTCAATTCCCTCTCCTTATTTAAGGTTTTTTCCATCATCTACTAAATTTTTTACTTATAGGAACCTGAGACTGAAATATACGCAAGTATGCTGGATGCAACCAACGAGTGTGTTCAGGTGTGCGTCATCTATTTTTTCAATTATATAAACACACTTATTAGAAGTTATTTTATGGTTTTTAATCTACTGTTATATTCGGGTTGACCTCTTTTGGATGAAACCCAAGTTGTAAGGATGGTGAAATAGCAAAAACAGGTCCTTACAACCACTTCAACGAGAAGAAATGAAAGAGCTGAGAGAGTGAAAGCAAAGGAAGATGAAATGCTAAAGAATAAAACAAGGTAGATATAACACCCTGTGTTTCAGAGTCATTGACGACGTCAACAAATCCACAATGTATTGTACGTGTTTGCTTGAAATCGTAATCGTTAGGTTAAATCGCGTACGCCAAATATTATCGTTTAATGTAAACGGGCATTAAACCATCAAACGTTTACATCAATCATGTGTTATATAATTATTTTGATATTAATTATGGTCGTTGTTCATTTATTTTATTGGTTACGTAAGTTAAATACGTTTCGCGATAAATGTACGTTTAGGCGTAACCGGAAGCACGTTAATTTATTAACGCTTCCATAAATACCCATGATTGTACCCAATACCTAATAGTTTATTAAACTTTAGGCAAGTAAATGTTATTTACACTTTGTACACTAGAAAATATAACAATACACAATTTCATACAAGTTGACACCATTTATTTACCAACTTCAACTAAGTAACTTTCAAATAAATCACTAGATAATGTTTTATCTATCAAAAAGTTTCTAGAAGGGTTTTCGGTTAATATAGATTTCAAAGGGGACATATAGCTCACAAAGATCACCAACTAGCATTTGTACATCCTTGACTCATTAATACCTAGCTAAGAATGTTACATTGACCAAGGACACAAAGGCAAGAATCCCTAAAACCCTCCAAGTGTTTTGTTGAATACTATACATGCTTTTTGACCCTTTGAACCCATATACGTGCAAGTAACACTTAGTTACCATTCATACACATAAACACTTAGTAAAATTTTCACAAAATCCTTCCTTTGTACCCTTAACACCCCACGGCTCAAAACCAAGTCCGAACCAAATCCATACAAAATTTTCTACAACCCATACACACTTATACACATCCATCCTAAGATATTCTAAGGTATTTCCAAGCATTGGATTACCATTTACAAGTAATAATCAAGAAAAGGAAGACTAGGGTTTTTATTAAGGAAAGCTAGGGTTTTCTTTGTACAAGCTTGGATTTTAAGGCTAAACAAGGGTTTAGCACTTGATTATCATCATCATCATACATCATAAGGTCTACTAGAACCCTTTATGTTCTTATAGTTTTCATTTCTATGCATATGTTATTTCTATTTTAGTTGAATCACCATTTAGGATTTTATCATGAAAATGGAGTTTATACTTGAAATGATCATTTTGTACACTTTTATATATGTTGTGGTATTACTTATATCATGTTAAAAAGGATGAGAAAAGAATGTACCATGTTAATTTGGTGTAAAAATGATTAAGTATAAATTAGGGTTTTAATGGTTTCTTAATATGTTTCAAGTTAAAGAAATACAAATGACATGTTGAGGTTAATTATGGACTTATATTGATGTTATATGATCATTAAAATGAGGTTATATCAAGATGAGAAAACTTGTACACTTATGGTTTATATGAAAAATGGCTATATATGAACTTATAGTAAAATGGATAAATTATGAAAGTTATGACTTATTATGTATTATGAAGGACTTGTAAACTTTGGACAAAAGGACTTTGATGGACCTATAGACATAATATATATATGATATATGACATATATAAAGTGTAAGACTTGTGGTAAAAAGTATAAAGTGGTAAAATATAAAAACAAGGCCAAAAATGGACTTAGGAAAGTCATGCAAACATTCTGTCCAAAAGTGTATAAAAGTATACTTATTTTATATTTTTATAAGATAATACATTTCACGACGATTCCGAAAAGGTAAGAAACTTGTCAAACGGATTAATAACGAAAAAGTTACGTTAAAAACGAGTTATACGTTAATTAAACGGAGTTTATAAAATAACTTTTATAAAACTTATATCAAATAGCTAGTTTAGTATTTTTAACAAATAATACATATTTTTAGGATTCCAAAATGATAAGAATCATGATTTTTCAATTAATAATGAAGAAGTTATGAATTTCGCGAGTATTTGGTAGTTAAAAGTTTATAAAAATAATTTTATAAACTATGAATAGTAAAAACACTATTCATGATAGAAAGTTATATTTTTTAAACCTTATAAATTGATAGGATTTTTAATAACGAGAACGTCCTCAAAAAGAATCGTTTACAAAACGGAGCTATAAGATTAAATTAAACATTTACGGGTTTTACGACAACAAAATATAATTTTAAATAAAACTCAATGTCTGGTTTGAACAGTAAAAGTTACTGTCGTTTCAGGGGACCAAATTTATGAAAATATCAAATAAATCGATAACCCGGCTTAATACGATAAGATGGGCATAAGAAACGTCGACCAAACGGATTAGAAACGTAAAGTTATGTCGCTTTTACAAAAGTATGTTTATAAACGTTTTAATTTTATAAACATGTTTTCACTCAAACATTTAGATGGTGATTAGCTATATAGACTTATGCATGGTAGGAGTACTTAATGTAATTAGTACTTATACGACCTTAAATTAAATAGGTTGCATCTGACGATTTGCGTGACGCGTTATCTGTGATATTTGGATTATCAGAACTCAAGGTGAGTTCATAGCCCCACGTTTTACATGCTTTTGTTTTACAAAGTTTTTGGGGTGAGAAACATGCAATGTTTTACAACTGGACACAAGTGGTTAAGTTTCATGTTATGATTACGTGTTGCCTAAGTAGCGATAACCCAATCTGAGCCCATTATCATGAACTGTCAATTACTGGACTGTGAGCGCGAATGTTATGAATAGATCTATTGGGTTTGACAACCCTGTTCGGGTGATTAGCTATCACTGGGCAAACGAACGTATACCATGTCGAATATAGGATGTTGCGGGTTAGAACATCACCACGGGCAATGTAGGCCATTAATTTGGTATTCATACACGTCAAGCTTCAGTGTCATGAGCTTAGAGCAACGTAATTACATTTATATGATGTCTGCATCTGTTGCATTATCATACACTTGGGAAATCTTGTGGTCCTACAATATATGATTTATCAAACCTATGAATTCACCAACATTATTGTTGACGTTTTAAATCAATGTTTTTCAGGGGATCAGTAAGCACGAGGTGCAAGGGATACATTGGTGGTTTTGATTGGATATCATGCATTAAAGATTTTGTCGCATTACATTTTGTATAACTGTATGGGCTAGAAATCTTTGTACTTTGAAC
Organism: Tanacetum coccineum; assembly: GCA_026074375.1. Taxonomy (NCBI): domain Eukaryota; kingdom Viridiplantae; phylum Streptophyta; class Magnoliopsida; order Asterales; family Asteraceae; genus Tanacetum; species Tanacetum coccineum. The sequence continues at coordinate 41,321 of BQNB010041041.1, read as the reverse complement.
AAGTGGACAAGTGAAGCTTCGGCTTATGTAACAAATACTTTGTTAAATCCAATGTATCAGTTTTTAAATGACTTTTTGGTCGTTCTATATACATCTTGTGTTATTGATCTGAGAAGTAACACGCCCCGGACCCTTATTCTGCTGCGACCCAATTTGGGGGTGTTACACGCATATTCTTTATATATACACCACATGTTTCAATATAGTTGTTTAGATTTATCTAAGCGAACAACAAGATCCTTCGATTGATTTCATCACATGCATATAACAGAATAGTTTTAAGGCTTATTTCCCGCCTTCACTTATTTTAAACATTTTTCCCCCATGTTATTAAAAGTTACCGTAAACGAATAAAGGGAAAAGATCAAAAAGATGAAAGAAACTAGTACTCCCATAGTTTGCTATAAATAGTGGAGAAAAAAACAAATGTTTACTGGTCTAAAATCATCATCAGAAGACATACCACTTGAAACTCCTAAGAACATCATGGGCTTCTTTATCTTCAATATAAACAGGTAAATCCAAAGACAAGAAAGAAATAACCTACCACATCGGCGTAAAATCGACGGGATAATGATATATACAACGAAACTTTTAGGGTTTAGACTCAATAAAAGCAGTAAAGATAGGATGGTTGTGTTAATGTGATCATGCTTTTCTGTTGGTTTTTAAGAAAATTAAAAAGTTTGGAAATTATAAAAAATTAATTTTCAAAAAATAATAGAAAATTTGAATTTTCACAAGTCTGGAGACGTGACACCATCAGGAAAAATCCTGACCCCGTCTCCAAACACTGTGAAAATTTCACATTTGTTTTCTTGGAAAAAAATTCTGCACGCAAACACATTAGTTATTTCCTATAGAAAATACTGCATAAAACCTGAGATTAATTATCACAATCATATGACTTGAAAATGACACAAGATGTGAATTAATCTAAACAAATTATTTAATATGTTTGAAATGGTTCTTTAAAACCGGATATTTTCCCCTACACTTATTTGATGCAAAATACCTTTGATTGTAATTAAGACGAGGTTAAAGACAAAACAACGCATGATTACATATAATTCAAACATATAAAAAACAAATAGTTAACGAATTATTACTACACACCAAATACTCTTAAAAATGCTATTAAAATTAAAAGAATTAGGTTGCCTCCAAATAAAATAACTCTTTTTCTTGATTTACAAGAGTTCTTGTAAGCTAGAACTCGGAGTCACACGTCCTTACGTGACATCCTCCTCGTCTTTCTCCACTTATTCAATCTTGATTCCGCGCATTGAACGACTTTAGTTATGCTTTGTCTCGCCTATATAGTAGGTTATAGATTCAAGCTATCCGATGTAATCGGTTTTTATCATGGTCATCAAAATTACTTCTATGACTAAAGGGTGGTATCGCAATCAAGTTTTTTCATTTCATCAAAATCAATGTGTTTTTAAACCTTTCCATTTCTATGAGGGCATCATGGAATACAACCTTTTCATTACCTTTTAGAGAAAATGACCGTTCCCTCCTCCCCTTGTTGTGTAAACTATCCATGTTTCTTTTACAAAACGGTTTTCCTCAACACCATTTCTCTAAGGTAGTGATCTTTGTCACCTAGTGGTATCTGTCTACTCACGATATATATCACATTCATAAGTGAAGTTACCTACAAAGACTATTAATCCTTTAACTCTCCCTACGAAATTGCTAATTTTCTTAGGGTTTGATGGTTTTTTTTTTTCTTGATTTTTAAACGTTCACTAATGACTCCTGTTGTAATTTAAGCACCTAGACATTACATTGATTGATGAATCTAAATCAACGTAAGCTTGTTCCATGAGGAATTGACCAACCATACATGAGATTTTATGTTATTCAGATTTCCTGTTTTTACCTTAGCACTAACCCAAGGAGGTCGAGAATTTTTCAAAAGCCATTCATGATAACCTAACTCCTCTATGGTGGGGAAGGTGTCGAAGTAAATTTTTACGGTAGTCCCTCTACTTCCTCTTCATATTTCTTCTTTGATTTCCTCATTTGACTCCTACTTTCCATATTTAGTTCTCTTTTATCCCCCTTCGTCCCTCTCCGTAAGTTTCTATCACCCGGCTTGTTTCGTTTTATGTCTCGTGACTCGTCCTCTTCGATTACTATTTCAAAACCGTCTAATCCTTCCTCTGTCTTTTTTCTCACAACCTCAACATTAGGTTGCGACCAATTGTTCCTCACTCGTAATAAGATTTCTTATGGCACCTTGACCTCTCTAGATTCGTATTCTTTTCTTTTATTGATTATTGTGTTGAAGATAATGACGAGTTTAAGGGAAAGAGCGAGCTCATGTTTCTCTTGCTAGATGATTGAGATTTGATATTTTGAGAGAGAGTAGTTTCTAACGGGCTTTTGATTCCCATTGCTTTGAGGTGCTTCCTTCTCGAGCGGTGGTAAATGGATATGGCCGTTCCATCGTGAGCCATTGGACACGTTTTCCCTTGTAGTGTCACATGAGCAGCGTGTTATCAAACTTTTCAGAAAAACGCACCCTCCATAAAAGTCGTTGAATTTTATAGATCACATATCTTGTAGGTGTTTGAGTTGAGTCCTAAGGCTACTTTCGATGTCTTCTCTCTGACGAGAATCCCAAAATTCACTCAGTAACCCTTTCAAACTTTGTCAGATAACTGGATAAAAATAAGTGGAAAAATGATTCCATCTGGGGGACTTGTATAAAGGGTTTGAGTTTGTGCCCCAATTAAAGTTGGGTTTTATCCTTCCTATGCATTTGCGGCTTCGTTATTAAAGTTTTCTTAGCCCTTGGCTTTGTAGTGAACTGCTTACCTCCACTTTGTTATTATGCGGAGGATTGCATAATTAATAAAATCTTACTTGGGGATTTTCTATTAATATTGAGTGTCTTGGGGGACCACTACAGATCTCGCATGAAGAAGCGATTTTATTCACTTGAATGGACGATTTAAGAGCAAGATGAGCTTCCATCAAGCGTTGGACTTGGTTTTCAAGCTCAATGAGATGACGATCGGGTGTACTCGAGACATCTTGAGGCAAAGATATTGCCTTGACCGGTTTAATGAAGTCTTTTAGGTCATTCCAACTTCCGTTGTCTTAGAGGGCAAGGTCCTCTAATAATGCCCAAGATTCTTTGGCGTTTTTGTCATGTAGCTTACCACAGCGGCGCTTAATCGATGGCTCACCTTGTGGCGGGGGATCATGATTGACATGGTCATAAAAGATTTGGACTTGGAGCCAAAGATCGATGCCATGATGAGGGACTTTTTGGAGTAAATCCTTGAAACGAGTCCATGCTTCAGAGAGAGATTCACCTTGATGTTGTTGGAACATCATAATGTCATTTTGAATCTTTGCAGTCCTTCCTGGTGTAAAGAATTGAGCAAGGAAACGAGTATTAAGATCCTCCCAGGTGGAGATGGATCATGCAGGAGCCGTTTAATTCCAATTGCCTAGCTTGATCGCGAAGGGAAATTTTGAAACATCAGGTCTAGTGAGTCTACTAGTTTTAGAAAATTCTTAAGATGTTGATTTGGATCCTCGGACCGAAGTCTGTGGAATGAGCAACCTTTTTCCACCACATTGTTTCTCTCGAGAGCTCAATGGTATTTGATTAGCCCTCGTGGCTTAGGTTTGGAAATAACTCTCCTAGAGTATGGATCCATGATTTTCATCTCCCTGGAGGTCAACGAAAAGATTTTAAAACAGTTGGGAACGAAGAAAAAGATAGGCCTAAAGAAAGCTTATTGACAGACGAAATTAATACTCTCACGGATACGGAATCATGAGAGGAGACACATGCTAAATAAAATTTGTAATACAAGTACTTTGTCACAAGCTTCACTGCTGTGGAGCCATTAATATTCGGTGTGGGCAGGGGGCTTCGGGTTCGGGTACTTTTTGCTGTTATTCGCACAATTTGTTTGTCGGGTCCTTTAAGTTGTTGTGTAGTTTTGTCTTTGTCGCGGGGGTTGTGAGCTTTCTCTTTGGGGCTTGAGGTGGGGAATCGGCGATTTCAGTTGTGCTTATATGAGTGGCGTTGGGTGGGGTTTGGTTGTGGTGGGGGTGGGGTGGGGGTGTTTTGATGGGTTTTGTGATGGGGGGGGTGTAACGTGGGGGGGGGGGGGGGGTTAGTCTGGTTTAGTTGTTGTTTTGAGTTAGTAGAGGGCGGTGGTTTTCGTATATGGGTGTTTCTTTAGGGCTGGTTAGGTTGATGGATGCTGTTAAGCCTAGTTTGTTTTCCGTTTCCTATTGGATTTGTATTACCACACTGTTGTTGTTCTGGGTTTGTTTTAAGGTGTCTTGTTCGATGACTTGTCCTACATCTTTTGCAAGGGCGTGGGCTTGAGTACGGCTAAGGCAGCGCACCTTAGTATGCGGTTACTATGGAAGACTATTACAAACGGACCCATAAGAGTTTACATACATGCCTTTTTAATAATCACTTATGTGGGCATCAACCATATTAGGGGGTATAAGGTAATGTTTGAAGATGTTACCCGATGGTATACTTTTACAACTCGTTTTTATCTTTGACGTTATTCTTAATGTATATTTTATAACCAGTTGTTCTTGAGGCCCTAACCGCGGCCATACATCCCATATTAAGAAGCAATATTTAAAAGGACCTACAAACTATGTTTCATGCAATTGTAAGTAGATACTAATGGATCTAGCCTAACATATTATAAGGAATTGAAGAACAGGGATTAATCAAACAACACATAGACATATTGAATGATAAAAGATATAAGACTTCACTTGATTAAAACATGTGTTTAAGGCCTGGATACACAAAGGTTTTTGACACCCTTATAAAGAGGCGTATAGCTGCTACAATTCGGACTTCTATGGTCTAGGGTTCATTCTCAAATGGCTACCACACTTATAACCTAAAATACCGTCTAGTGTATAAATAGGGGCAAAACGGGCGCGTCGATCCTGCAGCGTTTATTTAATTCTAACGTCGTTAGCCCCTGCCGTATCTTCTCATGGCTTCTTAACCCTGTTGGGATCCTGACTCCATTCATCAAAATCCTGACGCCATCCATTGTACGTCCTGATGTCATCACATGTAATTGTGACACCGTCTCAAGCCACTATACGCATTTTCTTTCATTAAGCTATTTGGTTGTAGTGTTTTTAATCTGTTGTCCGCTTCTTCTCCCAAATCGAGCCATAAGTCCACGGTGTATTTCCTCTGAAAGCCATTCAAGTGCTAAAAACACAAAAAGAAAGGATTAAGGACATAATTTAGGTATATTTGCATGATTTAAGGGGTTAAATGACCCCGAAAATGTATTTAAAATGACACCTTATCATTAGTAGATTATTTATTATCTCGATCATGAGGATCGGCTCCTCCTTTTTGTCTATGACCGGATCCGCTTTCACAGCAGGGGCGCCTATTCTCTGAGATGATTGTCTCCTTGCTTAGCCCTTCCTTTTCTGATTCCTTTTATTAAGTGGGCCAACTTTCCTGACTTGACAGCTTCGTCTATTTAGTTTTTCAGTTCTCTATAAGCATTGGTTTCATGGCCATAATCTTGGTGGAAAAATTTCACTGATTGGACGTATGTGTTTTCTTGCCTTGCCCCCCCCCCGATAACATCTCCCCGGCCGAGGCTCCTGAATGTTTTCCTATTTTCTTAGTGGTTAAGATTTCCCTAGGGCTCCTTGTGAGGTTTTACAAGATCCCTGGGTTAGGCTCCTTATAAGGACTGAATTTGTCTTGTCTTTCTTAGTTCTTTTTTCTAGAGCCTTCCTACAGTCTCCCCTTCTGAGCTTTGTCCCCCGTGCTGCTATCCATAAAAGTGATCGGTCTGCCTTCTGAGGTTGTCTCTTCTACTTGCAGCCAAGAGTATAGTTTTTTCATAAGTCCATCATAGTTTTTGAGAAGCTTCGTGGATAAGAACTTTACAAATGACTTTATTTTGACACCATATACGAAACCTGCTATACTATTGGTCTCTTCAATAAGTTTGGTGATCTGGGGCGTTTCATCTGTGTATTGAGTTAGATAAAAGCTCAGTGACACTCTCGCCATCCTTTCCTTTTTTTTTACCAATGATTGCTAGGTGTGTCTAGGGTCTTTTCTTCTATTGTTTGAAGTGTGTTTAGAACCTTTTCTTCAGGTGTTCATAGTTTACAATTACTCCCCTTGGGAGGCTATTCTACCAGACTCTCGCAGCATCTTTTAACATGTAAACGAACATGTGGCATCTAACCGGCATCGCCTACTTCTCCATTCTTATTTCCCCTTCAAAGACGTGTATGAAGTTATCTGGATCTCCCTTTCCATCGTAGTATCCCACATGTGGCGGAACCTTTAAGCCGTCTGGGAATTGGAATTCTTCGATCCACCTTGTTAGTGGTGAAGAGCTGTCAACGTCGTTCTCGTGTCCTCCTCTTGAGTGGTCTAACCAGGGTGGATTTTGCCCATAACTTTTCCCTATAGGGTATGCCATTCTCGGGGGTACATTTGGTTAGGTGGACAAAGGTTGTTCTGAGGATATGCATCATTAGGAGGATACACGTTGTTTAGAGGGTACACGCTATTAGGAGGGTACATGTTGTTAGGAAGCTGCATATTGCTTAGAGGGTAGAGGTTATTTGGTAGGCATGTGTTGCTTGGAGGGTACATGTTGTTTGTAAGGTAAAGTTTGTTTGGAGAATAAACGTGGTTTTGGAGGTGTCAACATTATTTGGAGGGTACATTTTATTCGGAATGGTACTTGTTATTTAGAATTGCTATATTACTAGGAGGGTACATGTTGTTTAGGAGGATATAGGTTATTGGCGAGGATATGAGTAGTTAGTTATGGATACATGTTTGTTTCCGCACGATTCGGCTTATCCATGGAGGTCCATCAGCACCTTCTCCCGCCGCGTGGAGTTGTTGGTTAGAGTGATAAGCTTCGTACATGGGGCTTCTGTGAGCAACTGGAGCTTTTCTTGGTGACAGGGTTCTCTCCTCCTTTCTTTGTTTCGTATAGGGTTGAAACAGCTAATAATGGGGGGAATGCCTTCTCATGGCTTGCCCTCGTCCCTCTAGGAGGTTGCGGGCCTGAAACCCGGGTCGGGTTGCCTTCATTTCCTTCTCTCGTTCAATTAGTGTCTTTACTTGATTAGTTAAAAGGCGTGTTTCCATTACTTTCAGGCCTTCAGTTCTTTCATTCTTTTTTGCATGAGGGGTTCTAGTTGTAAATAGTTTGCCATAACAAAGGCTTCATCGACTATTTTCATGTCGGGATGTACTGGTGTTACAAAGTATGTTGTGTTTTTTGAGGTGATGTTTGAGGTAGGATTTATAGGTGTGGTGAGTTGTGATCTTCCTACGACCTCTCTCTCTCTCTTCTTTACTAGTGGTCACTGATGCTGACATCATTGAGAGTTGGTTGTTGAGGGTTGTCAGTGTCATTTCCCTATTACCATGATGTTAATAAAAGTGAAGTATCAAAAGACTTGGTAGGTATTAAAGTGACCTTATGAATTAGTATTTCATGGGTCTCATTGGGTGTGCCACTGATCGTACAATGATTTGCACCTTCTTGATCAGAGCCTGTTGTATGTAGAGCAGACTTGGATACTTCAAAGCATGGGAGTAGATCTAAAATCAGACAGAAAATAATCACTTAGGTTAGCACGGAGCGTAAGGGAGAATCCTCACGATTCTGGCTTTCTACTGTGGAGTAGAATCAGTAATCATGGTTATGGTATATGTTTTAGAGAGAGAAAGTAGTAGGCCTTGTGTCAAGCCCACTTACATTAATCTTGTTACAAATGACGGCAGCTATTTTAGGCAAACCCTAGGATATATCCCTAGACTTCATAAGTGGTCTGATTCTGGTCTGGATGAGGAGGGCAGTGATCTTGCCTGCCAAATAGTAGAAGCATTATTGAGCTTCGCGTTCGTGCCATGTGCGGTGATTAAGCTTGAGCGGGAATAAGTGTAATGTTTGTCCCTTGATTGGGGGCCTTACAAACTATTCTGTTTTGTCATGTAGCTTGGAACCTTTCTTGGCTCTTTGGAGGCTTTAGGTTCCAAATAATCTGATGAGACCGAAGTATAGTTAAGAATATTCATAGAGTAAAAAGCATCCTCAATATCAGAAGTAGAGTGGTTGGGAGAAGACATCTATCTATTAACAACCTAGTTGTAAATAACATAAGTTATTTATGTAATAGTATAATAGATATGTATATTTACATACTTGTTCTGGAATGTAGTGGCACGGAGGACTTTGATGGCTGAAAAATGAAATGTGGTTATAGTTAAGGTTTTGACCTTGTTCTCTATAACCATGGCGCTGATACCAATCTGTAACACCCCCATTTTTACAATATAGCAGCGGAAGATAATCTGGGGTATTACTTCATGGATACAACAATCATAATCATAGAAAACAACTTTAAAAGAGACGTTGTTGGAAAAATTTAGTTATCATTCATTATAATCAGAGTTTTTACAAAATGCAGGTCCCAAAATCTAAAACATCAAGTTTGAATGATAACAGTTAAACCATCTTTGAGTCCATGCCACTTCGTGCCGCAACTTGCTCAATTACCTGAGATAAACATGCTAAAAAGTCAACTCAAAGGTTGAGTGAAATTCATAGGTCTAATATAAACAGTTTGAATACAAGTCATAGTGTAATAATTGTTTAAACACAATTATTATGTAAAATGATATTGTTATTATACACCCATTATTAGTAATAATTGCAACGAATACAATTATCATAGTAACAATGTATTATCCCGTTATTGCCTTATTTGGTCTGTTTGGTCTTGTCTGGTATAGTATAGTCTGGTCTAAGCTCATGGCACACAAACTGACTAGTGTATATATATACCCAAAATGATGTGATATATATATATATATATATATATATACTATGAAATTCAAATATAGTGTGTTTGGTTACCTATCCGGCTAACACAAACAGGATTCGTCAATCCCGATAGATCTATCCACAATATTTGCGTTCACCCAAAAGTGATTAATGGTCCATGATAATGAGGGACTTTTGGCATAAAGTAACTTAGACATTAGTGATAATGGTATATCAGATTAGCATATAACTTGTAAAGACACTTGTATTCCTGGTTTAAGCATGTATAAGTCTTTGAAAAGTAATCACATTGTTATAAGATAAACGAGTATGTAAAAGAGTTTGTAACAAGCATGTATCCCCCTCGCGGGTTTATAAAACATGTAAATAAGTAAAGGCGAGGTTATGAACTTCACCTGATAGGTAGATGTAATAAATATTCTGAAATGAAAGCTCACGACCTTATCACAATCTTAACCGGGGAATGTTGATATAATAAAATGATAGTAAACAGCCACGTCACGTAACCTGAGTAAATATGTCAAGTCTTAGGAAGATTGTACTTTAGAACTTTGGTTTTAGAGTTATGAGTTTGATTGAAGAGTTTGGAATTATTGTATCACTGTTCGGGCCATCATAATTCAGAAGTCATTCAGTAAACGTTTGAGGAGCTAGGGGGTACTTAAATTGTAAACCCATAAATCAGTCAGAACGTAATACCAAGATGAAATCCCTTAATATAAAGCTCCCTAGTATTGTGATATGATATATCGGTTTTAAGCGTTTTAATCCATATCTGGAAATGTTAAGCACGCAAGCGTTAATTAAAGTTATGTCTGGTAAATGTTTTGAAAGTGTTTTTATTCTTTCCAAAATGTTAGATTTAGACCCTAGGGTTTTGAAAAATTGCATATTAAGACCTGGGGTTTGCATTTTTATGACTTTGGTCCTTCAACTTTGAAAGATATACCAAGTAAACCTTGGACTTGAAAGTGACATAATAGACCCCTATAGTTATAACTTTGATAAAATGACACTTTTAGTCCTTTTAGTTATAAGTTTCCGAAAGTTACGATATATACCCCTTGCATGGATTATAATTACAAAACATGTCCAAATTGCCATGCAAGCTTATTTTAACATTTCAATAGACATTTATAAGTTATAATAAACTAAAATATGAAGTTTTAACATAACACAAGTTTAATTTAACGATTCGTTAAGCTAGGAAGTAAAACGGGTCAAATTAGGGTTTCAAAACGTAAACGCGCGGGTTTTAAGTTCAAATTCCTTCATTAATCAATAAAGTGGTTATTTTAACATTAGTTAAGCATGCTAGGATAGATTATAACAATATTTAACCATTATAACATTTAGTTTTAAGAAAAACGCGAAATTAGGGTTTCGGGTGTACGGTTTTGGATCAAAATGGAAAATGAGCATGAATTGAGTTATGAAACTTTAACAAGAGTATATTTAGGATCATATGAACATTATAAGGGTGTATTAGCAGAAGTAGAACATTCAAAACCTGGGTTTGAGCTTCAAGGAGCAAAAATGGTGGAAACGGGTCATTTCGGGTAGTATTTCCACTCGTACGCCTTGTATCTTTACTCCGAGGCTTCAATTCTTTAGGGCTTCACTTATTGAACTTATTTAATGATCCTAGGATCATAAGGGAGCAAAGGATTGCTGCCTATAAGGGTTATAGAGGAGGAGGTGTGGTGCGAGTATGAATGAACACCCAAAGGCCCTATTTATACTATTTTGAGGATGAGGAGGTTAAGGAACCCTTAGCTTCTGTTCTTGACACATAGGAGGGCTAATATATGATGTGTATAAGCTATAAAAGCAAGTGTGGGGGTCTAGGAAAGTAGAGTGAAGGGTTGGATGGCCTTGGTGCTTGCCGCGGCTGAAAAGAAGAAAAAGAAGGTGATGTGGCCTCAATTTGGACCAAAGGAATCTTGTAACAACTGCATAAGCTTCTTAGGGTGCATGTGGGTGAGTCATGGAGGTGCTTGCACATGGTTTGGGTTTTAAAATGGGTTAAAATGAAGGAAAACAAGCCGCGGGTCAGATTTGGACTCGGCAAAGATTTTCACAAGTTTTCTTAGTGGTATTTCATGTTTAACGATTAAGGATTGATAAAATATGTTCTTAAGGTCTGTAAATAAGTTTATTAGCAAAGGTTTGCATTTGGTTTGGGTTAAAACGGGTTTAAATTGAAGATATGAGGTCGCGGGTACCATTTGGTACAATTAGGGTTTTTATGGTTTCCTTGGCTTATAATTTGTGTAATCTTGATCAAAGGTGATTGAATACTGATCTTAGGCATTGTATAATGGATTATCAATGAGGATTGATCATTGGTTTAAGTTAAAATGGGTCAAAATGAAATAAATAAGCCGTGGTTTGAATTAGGGCTCGTATTGGATTCATTAGGGTTTTCTAGGCTTTGATTTCTTGCACATTGTTGAAGCAAGGATGGTTAATGATGGATAAAGGTTTGTAAACTCATTTTATGGGTTTACAATGACTCTTGGTTGCTTACTTGAGAATGAGATGGTCTGAAAATGAGTAAACGGGTCAAAATCACAATTAGGGCACAATTAGGGTTTTCTGGATTCGTTTCTTGTATAAATGAAGTAGGATTATGAAATAATGATGGAATAGGATTGTCATGGTTGTATAATAAGTTATTACAACTTATTTGAGTATTGATTGAGGTTTAGAACGGATAAAAATCGATAAACGGGTCATGGTTTAGGAATTAGCTCGGTTTTAGGGTTTAGGGTTTTGAATTAGGGTTTTAAGAGTAAAAATGTGTATGAAAGTTTATGAATAGAATAATTAGGGTTTACACATTGTATATTGAGTGTAGTAGCTTGTACACAAGTGATGGTGAAGAAATTAGAATGAAAACGGAGGTAAAACGGCTATTTTAGATGTCATGCTTAATGACTTGTACATTGTGCTTTGAAAACTTGTACTTGACTTAGAGGGAGTTTATATTTCAAATGAGATGTTATATTGCTTGTACATAAGCTTTAGTAGCTTGTGCATTCACTTTAGATGTTAACCCTTCATGAAATTAGGGTTTAGAGGCATACGATAACGGTTTAAAGCCCGTTTTGATATAACGTTGCGAATGGTACATTATAGGAATAATGTACTTTGTAAAAATGATATTATGATATTGACTTGATATATTATGATGATTGCTTGACATATATGAAGATAGGATTGTCATAGATAGGTTGCGTGAGCTCGTCTACTTTAGTTATGACATACTGAGATATATAAGTAATGTAATAAAGCAAAAAATTTCCCCGTACAATTATGATAATAGTAAAATAGGTTTTGCATTTGATGAAAATTCTTGGGTTGTTATAGTCTCCACCCCTTACAGAAATCTCGTCCCGAGATTTAATTGAAAGTTGAATTGAATAGATGTAGGTACTGGGTATGAATTTAGGTTAATCAAGGTCACAAATTCACGTGTGTGATGCATTTATAATTATGTTGCGCACCATAATTATAATTACCTCCTTTCACACGTCTACTTATTTCCAAGATTACACCTCTTGATGACAGCCAATAGAATTTCTTCAGATTCTGATAGAACCTGGGTGATGAAATACTTTGATTTACGAAACCTGTGGGTTATGGGCCTACCATGCTTCTGCTGTGCTACTGTGATCGTAAAGAATCGTTATTCAATAACCTTTAAAGTCAACATCAAATAAGAATGCTATCATAAGTCTTTGTTAAAGTCTTCATACCTAGTGGTATTGAAATCATTTGACATTGTATAGATTCTTGTGTGTTTCCTTGTTATTAGGTTGCAGAATATAATAGAGAATTTTAGAATACGGAGATCATGGAATGAGTGATGTCAAGGAATGATTATGAATTTGTAAAAGAGTTGCTAATCACGTGAGATACAGATTTTTAAATAAACAGATGATGAAGGTAATAATGATAATGAAGGTAATAATGATAATGATTAAGGAATTGTTTGTACAAATGGATTGAAAGAAACTTGTTTGTACGTATGTTTTATACTTAAGCCTACTTATTTATAATTTAGTCACTTACAAAAAGAAGCGTTCAACTCCTTGTAACTGAGAATTTATAAATTCATAGTTCAGAGATTTATAATTTCCTTATTCAAATGAAGAAGCATTCTAATTCATTTCAATAAGATGATCATAAATCGTCTTACCTAAACATAAAACTTGGATATGGTGATGTTGTAGAACAGATTGACTCATGATGTGGTTAGATAATATTGAGATGTTGATGGTACTGACGCCCATATAATCAAGGATGATAATTTATGTTTCAAAGGTATGAGGAGAGTATTCAGAGTTGAACATGATAGAATTGATGAGTTTTGATACCACCAGATGACAAGATGTAACAGAATTATCACTTTATTAATTTATGGATAACTTTACATACGAACTTTACATATGAGAAAGAGTTGATACTTATGCTAATTATCTTGTAGTAGGATAAAAGTAACAGACGACGAGGATTGATGATTGGGTTTTTAGATTGAAGAAGATTCTGATGAGAGTTGAATATCCTCGAGAGTTGTTTCTAGGGTAGAAATCCTAAAGTGAACAAAATTAAACTCATCCCTAAGTATGTTTTCCTGTGGCCCTGTTGTTTGCTTTTGAGCACCGATTCGCATAATGTCCTTTCTTTCCACAGGCATTACAAGTTACGGATACCGTTTGTAGATTGTTTCTAGTGGTTTTGTTTTTTGTAGTTCTTGGGAAGAGACTACTCTGTTGCAGTACGGCACTTGACAGTACAAGGACCTATGTGATGTAGGGTGCATCTTTCACACAAAGGACGGTTTCCAGTATATCCGTTGGTGGCAGTATAAATCTTGAAGGTTTCTTGTCTTCTATTCTGCTGTCGGTGGTAATCATCATTACGGTTGTTATTGTTGTAGTTATTCTGATAGTTGTTGTTGTTGACGATGTTCCCTTTATCCTCAAGCTTTCGTTTGTGATCATTGGTTTCTTGCACGGAATCACGCTTTATTATTTGATCCATTAACCTCTGGGATATGTTGATGGCTTCCTCCAAAGTTTGAGGCTTCGAGGCAGTAACGTTTCCTTTAATGCTTTGCGGTAGTCCCCAAATGGAAAGCTTCCATAAGTTTTAGAATTGAGCACCATGTTTGTACATAGATTGTTTAATTCTTGGAATCTTCTAATATAAGTCTTGAGATCACTTCCATTTATAGTTAGACCATAAAATTCATCTTCCATTTTCTTGATCTCAGTTCGAGGACAATACTTGTTTGTCAGAAGCCTTTTTAACTCAGTCCAGGTGATTTGATTAGCTTGCTCTATTCCCATAGGCTGGGCATGTGCATTCCACCAGGACAAGGCATCATCAGTTAAAGTACCAGTAGCAAATGTCACTCTGTCTTCCTCGGCACACTTGCTATGAGAAAACACTGACTCAGTACGTTCAAACCAGCGAATGAGGTCAACAGCTCCTTCTGTGCCATTGAAGTAGAAAGGTTGACAGTTTATGAATTCTTTGTAGTTTCCTCTTTTTGCTACAGGAATTTCTCTGGGTTCAGTGTTCCTATTGGAATTGTCGGAAGTTGCCATGGCAGCAGCTTGTGCTTTCAGAGCTGAGGAGATGCCATCATTAATCAGTTGTCGGATGGCATCCAAAGTTATGACTGGTGTTTCGAGGTGACGTCCTTTTGGGAGGTCATAGTTTAAACAAAGATCGATACGTAGTAAGAATGATATCATAAGTTTTGAAAAGTAATAAAAGAGAATGTGATGCTTAAAATGCTTAAAGGAAAATGCTTATTTTTGAATTTTTAAGCACTTAGAGGTTATGATAAAGACGGAAATAATGACGCAAATGGTGGAAATGATGATGAAAGAGAGATAAGTTGGAAAAATAAGGTATGAAACGGGATTGCCTTTATAAATAACTTGCCTTTTTACTATACATAGTCAAGATTTGACAAGCGTTTTTATTTATACCACACATCCCGTGGCTTAGGATAAAGCTATAACTAGTTTAAGAGTTTGATGATTTTGAGCTGGTAGATGACATCCTAAAGAACTCTGTTTGTGTGGTGTACGTGCTTGGATTTTCTCAATGATTTGTTCAAGATTGGAAATTCTGTAGTGAGCAAAGGCAATCTTATCCTTTTGCCCTAACTGCTTCTTTTGAAGTTTGATAATCTGAGTACGGATTTTCTTGAGTTCAGTCTTCAGTTCGTTACCATTTATACGTCCTTCTTCCATTCTCTCAATGCGGTGAAGATAGAGTTCGTCTAAATAATTCAAGATATCTTCGACTTGTTTCTCATGATGTTTCAGATACATCTTATCTGAACATTTTTCTATTTCAAATACCTGAGGAGGGGTAGGAGTATAAACTAAGGAAGATAGTGATACCAAATTACAAGTTTGATTCCGAGATGAATTAGATAACGTAGTTGAGGAAGAAGATGAGGAACAGATTCGCTTCTTAGGTGGTAATAGTTCTTCAGGAACAAAGAAATATCGAGGATCAAATAGTAGTGATGGTGGTAATACTGGAGATGGAGTTAAAATAGTTGGTGGAGTAATAGGATCTAATGATGAAATAGGTGATAAAATGCTTGTACGTCCTTCAAATAAGTATTATTGTAGCAAGATGAGAATACCGGTGGGGTCATATTATCTGTAGAGTTTTCCGAAGAGTTAAAAGATCTGCTTCCCGCTGAAGCTGGGAAATAATCCGATGAGACCGAAGTATAGTTAAGAATATTTATAGAGGAAAAAGCATCCTCAATATCAGAAGTAAAGTGGTTGGGAGAAGACATCGTTCTATTAACAACCTAGTTGTAAATAACATAAGTTATTTATGTAAAGGTATAATAGATATGTATATTTACATACTTGTTCCGGAATGTAGTGGCACAGAGGACTTTGATGGCTGAAAAATGAAATGTGGTTATAGTTAAGGTTTTAACCTTGTTTTCTATAACCATGGCTCTGATACCAATCTGTAACACCCCTATTTTTACAATATAGCAGCGGAAGATAATCTGGGATATTACTTCATGGATACAACAATCATAATCATAGAAAACAACTTTAAAAGAGACGTTGTTGGAAAAATTTAGTTATCATTCATTATAATCAGAGTTTTTACAAAATGCAGGTCCCAAAATCTAAAACATCAAGTTTGAATGATAACAGTTCAACCATCTTTGAGTCCATGCCACTCCGTGCCGCAACTTGCTCAATTACCTGAGATAAACATGCTAAAAAGTCAACACAAAGGTTGAGTGAAATTCATAGGTTTGATAAACAGTTTGAATACAAGTCATAGTGTAATAATTGTTTAAACACAATTATTATGAAAATGTTATTGTTATGATCTTGGGTCACGTTATTATATACCCGTTATTTGTAATAATTGCAACGAATGCAATTATCATAGTAATAGTGTATTACTGCGTTATTGTCTTGTTTGGTCATGTCTTGTATAGTATAGTCTGGTCTAAGCTCATGGCACACAAACTGACTAGTGTATATATATACCCAAAATGATGTGATATATATATAAAGAGATAATGGCCCTCGGTGTAGGTACTTGCCATATACCTATGAAATTCAAATATAGTGTGTTTGGTTACCTATCCGGCTAACACAAATAGGATTCGTCAATCCCGATAGATCTATCCACAATATTTGCATTCACCCCGACAAGTGATTAATGGTCATGATAATGAGGGACTTTTGGCATAAAGTAACTTAGACATTAGTGATAATGGTATATCAGATAGCATATAACTTGTAAAAACACTTGTATTCCTGGTTTAAGCATGTATAAGTCTTTGAAAAGTAATCACATTGTTATAAGATAAACGAGTATGTAAAAGAGTTTGTAACAAGCATGTATCCCCCTCGCGGGTTTATAAAACATGTAAATGAGTAAAGGCGAGGTTATGAACTTCACAATATCGGTTTTAAGTACTTGTTATCTTTTAAAATTCAATTGAGCATGTATCTATAAAACATTCAAAAGATTGAAAAGCGAGGCTATGAACTCACCTGGTAGGTAGATGTAATAAATATTCTGAAATGAAACCTGACAACCTTATCACAATCTTAACCGAGGAAGGTTGATATACTAAAATGATAGTAAAGAGCCACGTCACGCAACCTGAGTAAGTATGTTGAGTCTTAGGAAGATTTTACTCTAGAACTTTAGTTTAAGAGTTATGAGTTTGATTGAAGAGTTTAGAATTATTGTATCACCGTTCGGGCCATCATAATTCAGAAGTCATTCAGTAAACGTTTGAGGAGTCAGGGCACTTTAAATCGTAAACCCAGCAAACTCAGTCAGAACGTAATACCAAGATGAAACCTCTTAATATGAAGCTCCCTAGTATTGTGGTACAATATAATCGGTTTTAAGCGTTTTAATCAATATCTGGAAATGTTAAGCACGAGAAGCGTTAATTAAAGTTATGTCAGATAATGTTTTGGATATGATTTTATACTTTTTCAAAATGTTACATTTTAGACCCTGGGGTTTGAAAAGTTGCAAAATAGTCCTTGGAGTTTGCATTTTTACGACTTTGGTCCTTCAACTTTAAAAGATATACCAAGTAAACCTTGCACTTTGAAAAGTGACATAATAGACCCCTATAGTTATAACTTTGATAAAATGACATATTCAGCCCTTTTAGTTATAAGTTTTCCGAAAGTTAATATATAACCCCTTGCAGGGATTTAAATACAAAACATATCCAAATTGCCATGAAGCTTAGTTTAAACATTACATTAGACATTTATAGTTTAACTAACTAAATTATGATTTTTTAACGCTACACAAGTTTAATATAACGTTTCGTTAGGCTAGGGAAGCAAAACTTGGTCAAATTTAGGGTTTCAAAACGTAAACACGTGGGTTTTTAAGTTCAAATTCCTCAATTATCAATAAAGTGGTTATTTTAATTTTATTTTAAGATTGCTAGGTTTTAGATATATCAATATTTTACAATTATTAACATTTAGGTTTTAAGAAAAACGCGAAATTAGGGTGTCGGGTGTAAGGTTTTGGATCAAATAGAAAATGAGCATGTATATGGAGTTATGAAAACTTTAAACCAAGAGTTATTTAGGATTAATATGCAAACATTTAAGGCGTAGTAGCAGAAGTAGAACATTCAAATAACCTGGGTTTGGAGCTTCAATGATTCAAAAATGTGGAAAATGGGGAGTTTCGGGTGATTATTTCCATTGTACGCTTTGTATCTTTACTCCGGGGGCTTCATTATTTATTGCTTCGGTTCTTGAACTTCTTTAATGATCCTAGGATCATAAGGGAGCAAAGGATTGTTGCCTATAATGGGTATGAGATAAGAGAGTGGGGGATGAAAATGAAGTGAAGGTTTCTAGCTCTATGTATACTAGTTTTTGGAGATAAAGGAGGTTAAGGAAGCTCATGAATCTGATGTGAGACACTTTTAAGGTCTAGTACATGATGTGGTGAAGCTATGGGGCTGACGTATGGATGAGTCATGGATGTGAGAAAGCAACTAGAAGGGTGGTTTGTGTGGGGGTTACTTTAGCGCGGCTGAATGAGTCATCAAGGGGGTTGTGGCTTTATTTTTGGACCAAGGACAAGGTATAAGGAGTGGGTAAGTGATTTAAGTGTTTCTAGAAGGAGTTCATGTAAGTTTCTTGCCTGGATGGGTCTTAATATGGGTCAAGTTTAGCCGCGGGTCTGTTTTTGGGCTCGACTGGTTTTCAAGAGTTTTCCAAGTTACATTGTGTTTATAATGATTAGGATAGATGAAATAGGTTGTTAAGGTATGTTATTAAGTTATTAGCAAAGTTAGCAATTGGTCTTTGTGGTTAAAACGGATTAGAATTGAAGAAAGAGGTCCGGGTTCAAATAGGGCTTGCTTTAGGGTTTTCTTAACTTCTAGGTTTATTATTTCTTTGTAATTGGGTCATGATTGATTGGATTATAGATCCTAGGTTGTATTATTAAGGGATAATAATAATAATTGATAGGGGGTTTTAGTTAAATGGGTAGAAAATGAATAAACGGGTCAAAAATGATAATTGGGCATAATTTGGGTTTTCTGGATTTTTGTTAGTTTTCTAGGCTTTGATTTCTTGAAATTGCCATGTAATGATAGATAATGATTTTTAAAATCATTTTATGAGTTTACAATGGCCCCTTGGTTGGTTTTGGGATTAAATGGTTTAAAACGGTAAACGGGTTAAATGACACCAATTAGGTACATTTCGGGTTTCTAGGGATAGTTTTACATACAGTGAAGTAAAATGATGAAGTAATGATGAAATATTGATTGAATTGATTGATATGATTGTAAAATAAGTTATTGCAACTTATTTGAGTGTTGGTTAAGGTTTAAAATGGATTATAATGAAGAAACGGGTCATTGTGTAGTATTTAGCTCGGGTTAGGGTTTCTGACTTTTGAATTAGGGTTTTGAGTGCAAAAAGATGTATGAAAGCTTATGAATGGAATATTTAGGGTTTATATATTGTAAAATGAGTGTAGTAACTTGCTTAAGTGGTGGTGAAGAAATTAGAATGAAAACGGAGGTAAAACGGCTATTTTAGAGATCATGCTTAATGACTTGTACATTGAGCTTTTAAAGATTTGTACTTTGACTTGAAGAGATTTTATATTTCAATAGAGATATCTTATTTACATTGAAACATATGCTTAGTTGCTTGTGCATTCACGTTAGATATTAATCTTTCATGATATTAAGGTTTAGAGGCATATGATAACGGTTTAAAGCCCGTTTTGATATAACGTTGCGAATGGTACATTATAGGAATAATGTACTTTGTAAAAATGATATTATGATATTGACTTGATATATTATGATGATTGCTTGACATATATGAAGATAGGATTGTCATAGATAGGTTGCGTGAGCTCGTCTACTTTAGTTATGACATACTGAGATATATAAGTAATGTAATAAAGCGAAAAAAAAAAATTTTTCCCCCGTTAATTGTGTATAATCAGTAAAAATAGTTTTGCATTTGATGAAAATTATTGGGTTGTTATACAAGTGCTCCACAATGATCTACTGTGATTTTTTTCGTCTCCTGAAAGAGATCTACCGTTTAACTCCACCAGTTCGTTTACAATGTTTGAAATAGCAGACGAGAAGATCTTACAAGATACATTCCAAGTAAGTCTTCGCTGAGCACAAAACGTCAAGGAAGTAGCAAGAAGCTAGAGGAAAAAATGTGAAACTGGTCAACAAGCACTTGGGTCTGAAGAGATGAAGTTGGGTGGAAGGATCTGTAGGAATGTTATTGGATGATGTTTACCTCCTTGGAATGATGAACCACGGATGCCCGGTAATAGTTAGAGCCCCAGAGTGATAAGAGAAAGTCCGGAGTGGAGAAAACTAATGATGAACGAGGTCAAAGTTACTAATGTTGGTTATAACCTATCTATGTGAGAATGAAGTAGGAGGCTGGAAACTAATGTTGAGTGTATGAATTAAAGTGAAGGGAGAAAGGGAAGATAGTAGAGGAGTCTAGGAGTACACCATTACCCACAGCAATTAGATCTCCTAGGACTCATACTAATCTCGTATCTTCGAATACTGAGAAACTTCAAGATTTGTCGAAAACTCATACTCAAACAACATCATTATCAAGATTACAACACACCAAACTGTCTAGAGCAAACCGACTTTTATCATTGTTCAAAGCCAAATCTGCTTAGTTCAAACGATACAAGAATTTCTTTCAGGAGTTACAAGGACGGTATTCATATTTGTTTGAACATCTCAAAAAAAGATTTTTGTCAAGGAAGTCATTCGATACTTTGCTGCATTCTCTCAAGAATTATGGTCGAATCATTACCCACTATGGTTGACACGCACATTAAGGAGCAGGTGAAAAAGCAAGTTCCTGAGCAGGTCAGAGATCAAGTTCCAGTGTATGTTGCGGAAGGGCTGATTCTGGAGAGACAAAAGACTAAAGAAGAGATGGAACAGATGATTGCTAAAGCCATTTTACAAGAGCGCGGGAATATACAAGCTGAAATTTCCTCACAAATTCAAAAAGCTATTGATAATCAAATCCATTTTCAAGTTGATGCTTCAGTAAGAAGTTATATGTCTGGTCACATCCTTCATGTTCACCCAGCTCAAACACAAACACTCTCTGTTCCAAAACAACAATATCAACTATATCTCTCTATGAAAGACAATCCTCAGTTGCAGCAACAAGACATTGCAATATGGCTTGCACTTCAGATGAAGTTTAAGAATCTTCAAGTACAACAAACTACATGTAGACCTTATGCCGTTCACCCAAGAGATCAGGACGATCCTCATGATGATGCTCATCCTGAGGGGGAGAATAGTGCAAAGCGGCAAAAGACATCTGAGTATGAAGCGTATGTGTCTGGAGAGTCATCGTCTGGACAAGTCGATGAAGAGGAATGAGGTCCATTCATACTTCAGGTAAGCAAGAACAAGAAGAAGATTATTTATTTTTGGGATGATTCTTATGCTTCAGATTATGATAAAATACCGTCAAATCAAGTGTCACAGATATTATGAATGATGTATCATGGATATGATGAAGCAAAGTTAAAGAAAATGGTCTGATGAGATGGTGAGACAAAGATTGGTACTTCAGGAGATGAGCATCAAGATTATATTTGATAGATGATGGAAATTTATTGAAAAGTGACATTGTTTGGAAAAGTAGAAAGGAAATTGTTGTTCACTCCACATCCAAGAAAGACCAAAATTCTGTTCAAAGCTGGTCAAAGAGTCCTGAACCTCAAACTTATCTCTGTAAATCAGACCTTTTGTATTGGAAGAAAGGAAGTTCAAGACCTGAGAAAATCTTATTGTCACTTCCATGTTTCTACGCAATCACTTTTAATAATGTTGATATCGAGAATGAAATTCCAGATGGGTGAATATAAGTTGTGTTAGAAATTTAATCCTTATGCTGATATGGTGGTTGTACCATTAGAAGAATCCACTCAATGCAAAGATCTTCTACATAAGGAAACAAAAAGAGCCTGGAAAACCAAAGGAAGAGGTTTATTCGAACTCAAAGATCATTCAAGTTATCAAGACATACTAGGAATTGGGTCATGAACACAAGTTTGTCACAAAGATAGTTGCAAGAAGAGCTAATGAGTGCATTGTGTCGATTACCGAGCCTGATTACAAGAATCTCAATAAGAATGATATTGAGGATATGTATTTACTGATTATGAATGGCAAGGTTCCTGACTATGCAGAAACAGGGTTGCTTGGTTTTATCAGTATTCATCAGAAGTTCAGTGATATGGGAAAGAGTGCATGATTTCCAGCTTGGAATTAAAAGTTATCAACCGAAAGTTAATCTCACTGCACCAATAATATCTTTCCCAGGAGTTAAAAAGTACAGAATGTTATCTATCATCTATGAGCCCGTGCATGGAATTATATACAAGAATAGCAAGAAAGAGAAAAGGGTGATGAGACATTCAGAGATTCATAAGTTTTGTAATGCAACGCTGAACATAGTACTAGAAGGATTAAAGAGTTACAATAATGATGTGAAGTATGGCTATGTACAAAGAGAACTCACCAATGATGAAGTTGAGTATCTGAAATTGTTTGAAGAAGAGATTGAAGTTAGATTGAAGCATCGGAATCAAATGAGAAGATGGGAGATGTATGTGAATGGAAGACCACTTGGACCTCAAAGAGAACGCCCCGAATAATCGACCCTTAAGGGGAGATTGTTAGGTTCATAAAAAGTGTCGATTATGTGGTTTAGTTATATTTAGTTAATAGTCTTTATTTTTTTTTTTTTTTTTTTTATTTTGTTTAGTATTAAGTAGCTTGTATAAGGTATATTATGCAAAAAAAGATAAATAGCACAAGTTACAAAGATTAAGGACTAGAAGTGAAAAATAAAGGAAGGGAAGGCTCCTTCCTTCTCTTATAAATACCCCTATAATCATCATTAGAGGGTGATGCTTTTGTAATAAACATTTTCCCTTTTCCCTCCATTTATAACATTTGAAATTTAAATACTTTCCTCTACTACTATTCTCTCAAAGCTTCCATGATTGATAATGTATGATTCAAGATAAAACAAGACCTAACAATCATCACCACTTATTGATACTTCATCATCATCATCCTCGTCACTAGACTTCCAAGAGATTTGCTCATCATCAGATGCATATGTCGGTACACCGGGAACCCCTAGTTTATCACTAGTTCCTTTATCTGTACCAAAACTACTGGCGTGAGAGCTGTGAGTTTGTATCAGGCTTCTCTTTATGGCCAACTCCATTTGTTTAGCTTCTGTTAAAGCAACCTCAGATAGCACTGTTAGATCTTTAGCTTTAGACGTCTTTGCAATTTGCTTCTTCTTGGCAGGTTTAGCCACCTTTGCTGAAGTCTTGAGTCTTTTGCCTTTAGCAGTTGGAGGAGTCTTTGTCTTGTCAGATCCAGTTTTCTTCTTCTTAATACTTGCTTTTATTTTAGGAGGTTCAGCTCCTGAAGCAATGGCATAGTACTCTTTGTAGGATTCAGAATCTTTAATGGCTTCATTTGTCAATTCATCAGGCAAAATGACACCATATAGCTGTGTGTCCTCATGCCTAGAGACAACCTTTATTGTGGTGAACATTGGGTCATCCCTGGCAAAGTGCCAATTTACCCTGTTTTTTCTTGGAATTGATGAATCCTTAGTCATGAAGATGTTGACGATGACCTTGGTGAAGCGAGGGTAGTATATCTCATTACTCCTCTTGACATTCTTGTTCTACATGAATAAACAAAGTCCTTCCATAGAAGGTAGGCATTATCTACTTTTCTTATGGTACACTCCACAAAGGATTTGTGCTTGAGATAGTCAAAGGAATGTCATATCGGTTATTTTACCATCAGGAAACTGACTGATAACACCAGCAAATGATCTCCAAGGTTGATGTAGCTTGTTAACATTGACATCGGTGATCACCTTTATCTCTCTACTGTAAACAAAATCTCTGAGAAACGTGAGAATTTCCTCTTCAAAGGGTAGTTCTTCGAATTGCTGATCATGAAGCATTTGTCTGAAGTACTCAAGATTCACAATATGTTTCTTATTGTTCATTTTGAAGCGAATCGAGTGGTGATGAACTTTAGCAGTGTCCTAAAACTCTTGCATGTATATTTCTGGAACATACTTTGTGATCTGGAATGCCTTGTAGAAGGGAGTGAGTTTCAAAACATCATACACCACTTGAAGAGTTGCTTCTTTGGACTTAAGGTCCGAGCTTAGTCGAATATTACTTTTGCCAATATTGAGTCGGTTGGCAGGAGCAACTAAAGCATCATCCAATGCAATTTGTTCAGCTCTTGTGATGTCCATGGTTCTGCTTAAGAAAGAATCAATACAATTTTTATATAACCAAGTTTATATATAACTATATAGACCTTTTATGTGAACACTTTATGTTTTATCATGATGTGAAAATTTTCCTTAAGTATTATGACCTCTAAGACTTTTAGCACTTGATAAGATCTATTACTCTGAATGGCAACTTAGATAGACTTATATGCTTAATGGATTAAGGCAACCTTTTTGATAATTTAGGAATCGTGGTCTTTCTAACTAGTAGAAAATTTAGATAGCCTAAGTCGTATTTTAGTTAACCTTGATTATACCTTGCTTTTAAGCCTATTTCACTAGATCAGTTCCTTAATGAGAACAGCTAGATCGGGTCCTTAAACAAATCTACTAGATTGGGTCCTTGATGAGAAAACTAGATCGGGTCCTTAAGAACAAGACTGGATCGGCTCCTTAATGAGAAAATTAGATCGGGTCTTTAAGGAAAGACAAGTTCGGGTTCAAGGAATTTACTAGATCGGCTCCTTAATGAGAAAACTAGATTGGGTCCTTTAAAGAAAACGACTAGTTCGGGTCTTAAGGAAATTTACTAGATTGGCTCCTTAATGAGAAAACTAGATCGTGTCTCAAGTGACTTGACTAGATCGGCTCCTTAATGAGAAAACTAGACCGGGTCTTTAAGGAAAACGACTAGTTCGGTTCCCAAAGGGTTTGATTAGATTGGTTCCCAAAGAGCATAACTAGTTCTGTTCTCAAAGGATATGTCTAGTTTGGTTCCCAAAGGGTTTGATTAGATCGGTTCCCAAAGAGTATAACTAGATCGGGTCTTCATTTATAAAATTTCACAAACACGATTTTTTTCAGTATAGCAACTTGTCTTATTTTAGCCACTTATTCATAAGGCATAATCTTTTCAGGTAAATATACAAAAAGACCCGTTCTCACACTAACACAAAATTTCGCTCACCACCAACCCAAAACAACACATCGATCCCCACCACACCATACGTAGACACCACTCAGTATTAATTTCACCCCCCCACCCACCCACCCACCCCCCGCCTCCCTCCTCTCCCCCCCTTCACGACCCCCCCACAAAGAATCCTCTCCCCCCCTCTCAAGCCCAGTATGCAGTATGTTACTGTAACGAGGAACGCAAGGCCAAAGAGGAAAAGGGGAAGAGGGGTAAAGATATTTAACACAATTGTATTCAATAATAAATAAACTAAAGAAACTAGGGGTTATGATTTTTCATTCAAACTTCATTCAGAATTGATATAACATGCATTCTTTACAAAACCCGTCAAATTTTACTTTAGCTCCCCAAAAAACTAAATTTTTGAGCTAAACAATCAGGCATATCTTATTCATATATTAACCTTTACAAAAACTGATTAAACGAAGTGCATGAAGCACAACATAAAGCTACAAAACCCCTCAACTAATTTGGAGTTTTACCCAATTTGATTTTCAAGAACCCTAATTTCGAAAATTTAGGGATTTCAAGATCAAGAGAGGATGAAAGACCAATTCCTTTGAGATGTAGGTAGATTAGGTGATGAAGAGCATTTTTTATATTGTACCTTAGTGATGAAAATGGCTGAGAATGATGAGCAAGGATGGGGCGATTCGAATAGGGGTGTGAAAGAGGGAAAAAGATTGTTAAGTGTATGTGTGGGGGGGGGATAACAGGGGACGGGTTAGGGTGGGAGGGGTTATTAACAAAAAATTGATTTTAACACATTTGGCCCCTCAAGTTTCATAACCCTTTTACTTTTCAATTATAAGTTTTATAAGGCACATAAAGTTTAACATATGGCACATTAAGTCCCTAATGTTTTTAACTAAAATACCTAGAAACTTATATTTGCACATTCATTTCCTAAAGGCATAAACACATAACATATAAGGCACATGAAAGCTAAGCTCAATTATCTTTCCTTAACAAATGATATTCCGTTATTGTTTAAAACCTTTTTCCATTGAAACTCATTATTATTATGAAGAAGATATTTGACATTTTCTCCCCCTCAAACAATGACCCGTTTTCTATTTAAAGAGCTGTAGTCGTTGTTTGAGAAGTCGAATGTCTTTGAAAAAGCATTTTCTGATGTAGCAATGGTATATCTTTGAAAAACAAACACCAAAATAAGATTTCTCTTCTTTTCACACATAAGTGCACTGACGCGTACACTTATGGAAATATCATAAGCACGGGTTGTGATGCAAAGTAATCACAAGCCTTTACATGGTCATAAAGTAAACTTGCCTTTAAGATGATGACCGGGTTGCTATCTAAAATAATAGCAAGCCATTTTTGGCATGTTTTGAAAACATTTGGAACTTCTGCTCGAACTTCATTTACAGCCTCGTATCATTATTGAATGACATTTCTAAGACCGTAAATGTTATCGATTTTCAGAAGACATGCCATTATTACCTCTTTTTATATTTTTCTCATTTTTTAATTTTTTCTTTGGTTTTATATATTTTATATTTTTGTATTTTGTTTTTATAAAAAATTTCTAAAAATGAAAAAATCTTTTTGGTTTTTATGGTTTTTTAATATATACATATTATACAGGATATCAGATTAGGTTTACCACACTATTCTTCAGCTTCATTCTGCCAATGTTTCAGTGTCTCAGGAGTTAAAACTTTGCATTCCTAGTTGTTGATAAGAAATTCAATTCTTTCTCTAGCATCAGGGAATTTTGTGAAGTGTCGTTAGCTTGATTTCCGTGTTGACAAAGTAAAGCTCTACTACTTTCAATTTCCCTTACTCTTGAATGTAATGGATTCTGATTTAATATGCTGTGAGCGAGGAATTTGAACTTTATTGCAGCATAAGGGCAATAGCGCTTGTGTTATCATGAGTTCTTGGAATTATTGAATCCATGGCCATGTCGGTAAGTGGTTGATCTAAATCTAATCGGAATTTGGAGCACAATTACAGCCAAACATGGCAATATATTCAGCTTCTGTACTGGATATCGCAGCGCTTTTCTGTCTTTTTTATGACCAGCTAACAAGCCTGTCTCCCAATAATTGCATACATCCAGAAGTACTTCGTCTAGTATTCTGGCAACGCAGTGATCTGCGGAGCATAAGCTGTTAGAGCAAGAGAAGAAAGAATCTCATGGATAACAGTTGTCCCTGTATTTACGATTCCTCGTAGGTATTTAAAGATCCTTTTTACAGCATGGAGGTGCTATGATACAACAAATGTTAAGTTTGGTCTACTGGCTGTAAGATACATAAGGGTGCCAATCATTCCACGATAATGTGTAGGATCTACGGCTTTCCCTTGTGTTTCTTCAACCAGTTTGGATTTCTCACATGGGATTATTCCACGGGGTCACAAGATTCCATAAAATATTTCTTCAAAGATTCTAGAGCATATTTAGAATGGTTTAAATAAATGCTCTTGGGACTTTCGTGAAATCTGTAGTCATAGAAAAAAAATAAATATTTTTACCATCATCGACATCTTAAAACTTTGAAACATATTATTTTTGAAATTGGTGGTCACATAATTCAGGTGTAGTAGACGCAAATATTATATCATCAACATAGATTTGTACCAGGAGAATATCTTTGCCTTGTCTTCTGATGAACAATGTGGGATCCACGGTTCCTTTAGAGAATTCCTGAGAGAGTAAAAAATTTGACCAATAGATAAGTACCACGCGCGAGGAGCTTGTTTCATGTGACAACCATGACTTGAGCAGGTTAGTCAAACTATTAGTGTTGACTTATGTATCTGTATAATGTATGGGTTATGTGTTATTTGTGTTTATACATGTTTATATGTGTTTATGTGGGATATGTTGAAAAGATTTTTTTTTTTTTTTTGGTAATCAAATCCCTTTTAGTGTGATCGTCTCATTGGGATTGGATTTGTGTTGGATTTGTGTTTGATTTTGTGGAGTTCATTTCGTTCACTTTTGGTGGCAAGGAAATGATTTTTGTGATTTAAGCGTTTTAGTGATTTATCGTGTAAGTATTATTACGTATACATATTTATGTGTTAGTAATGTAGGTTCATGATTAGGGTCTTTAGTAGTTAGATAAGAATGAAATGTAAATTTTATTGTTGGAAAGTTAGGTTAAAAATAAAATGAAAAGTTATTATTTTAAAAGTTAGTAAATTGCATGTTACACAAAAAGGTAATTATTTATCAAATAAGCTTAGATTTTTATAAAAACTTAAGGTAATGTTAGTAAATATGTAATTAATAAATAAATTAAAATAAATAAATAAAGAAAATAAAAGGGTGATCGGCCGGTTTGGTTTAAAGAAAAAAAAGGAGAAAAACAATCCTATTAATTAAAATAGGTAAAGATATCTATCCTAACTTTGTAAACCTTATAAATACCAAAAACCCTCTCTCCCCTTGTTTTTGATTGTTCCAGCCGAATTTTATCAAAGGAGGAAGAAAAAAAATATTTTTTTATCAAGATTTAAGTTGGTGATTTGTATAAGCAATTCAAGGTTTTTAGGTAAATTCTTAAACCCGTTTTTAATCTAATCATTCTTTTTTAATTCATGTACTAATTATTTTGATGGATAATTAAGGTTCACTAACAGCTGTAAATTATATAATTGTAAATAGTTAATATGATTAGGGATGAATTATAGTATGATGGTGTGTTCAGGTTCGGTATAGAATTGCGTCTAGAACCTTGATTTAGGTTGAGCAGAATTTCGGGCTGTGTTATTTCGTGATGATTATCTAGAGGGTTTGAATGCATGATTTGATGTGATTCATGGTGTCTTTGATGTAGCTCAAAGAGTCTGTTTCCAGAAAAGAAATCGCTCTCGAAAGTTTTTAAGGTCGGAAAGTCATTCAAATGTTGGTCGCACCAAAAGTGGTTAAAACAGTAAATATGGGTCAGATTTAAGTCAGGTTACGGGGTGTAAATCCCCACTTAAAAATAATTGCTAATTCCAACACAGGATAGAAAATCTACAAAGACTTTTAGTTCTATGTGTCTATTAATAATACCAAAACGGAAGATTCTGATTTGGAGTCTAAGTAGGGTTTTTAGGTCCAAAACTATTTAGTTGTTGTACCAGATCGAAAATGAGTAGTTAAAAGTTTGATTTTATTTGGGACACTTAAGAGGGGATATAAATTAGTGTAAAAATCATGGAGATAGTAAACTCATAATATTAAATGCGTGATTTTTGGTAAAATTTATAAAGGTCAGTAGGCGTGGTTTAGAAAATGATAAAGTGACACTAAAATTCTGCATTTCGTGTAAATTGCTGAACATTGAAAAAGTGTGTAAACGAATTGGTAAATGTTGGGCATGGTGTCGGGGTGACCCATGAGGGTAAATAAACACCTTAGACATCCATCATATGATTGTTACATGTGCTTAAGCTTTTGGCTTAGTAGCGTGTAACACGTGTTATTTTGTTGTTTAGCTCTGTGCGAGGATTTTGGGAATTGCTTTTAGCATTAGGTAAGTTTCATAGATTTTTTTTCTTATGTTTTTTTAGGATGATGAAAATGATTTGCTATGAGTTTTTAAATGTTTTAGATACTGTTGATAATGTTTCTGTTTTAAATGGAAGACATGGGTCGAGGAATATTGTATGTTATGTGCTACTTGCTAATATGATATGGATTGTTATGCTTGAGCGTGACCATCTTAAGGCATGAATGGATTGTTAGTAGTGAGCGTGATCATCTCATTACTGTGAATTGTTGATAGTGAGCGTGATCGTCTCGTTTATGTGGACTAGGATACGTTTAGTTTCTAAGTTTGTGATCATTGAGCGTGAACGTCTCAATGTAGATGTTGTGATTGCATGGTTAGCTTGTATAAATAGTTTCGTTGTTATGTCCTGCATGCTTGTTTTATTCTATCACAGTGATTTCAAAGCGAGTATTAGCGGTGTACTTTAAACCTATGATCTCTCCAACAATTTTGTTGACGTGTTTAAGCATCATTTTCAGTGAACATATGGAGATATGATAGAGAGAAGTGGCTAGAAAGAGACCATAGGATGTCATGGAGATTTATTTGCTTTTATGTCTTGATATTGCATTGTTTGAATTTGGATACTTTTGTATGCTTTTATTGGGTGAGAACTTGCGTTCATCAATACATGACGCCTTTTGGATTTAGATTATTTTTATGGGTATTGATATGACACTTTGTGTCTTATACTTTGATTATTTATTGCATGTAGAGTCTCTTTATAGACGCAATTGTGTTGTGGATGATATCCTTTTCTCGTTACACCTCGCGTATCCGCCTTGGCGGGGTCTTGTTTTGTGACTAGATGGTATCAGAGTCGTCGGTTCTTAGAGAAGTAGGGTGTTAAGAATAGGACTATAACCTAGGGGTCTTCATGTAGATGCATTTAGGGACTTAAGTGTTTAATGCTATAACTGCTATGCTTCCCTTCTATTTTTGCATAGCTTATATATCTCGTATTTTGCTAAGTTGTCATTTTAGTTATTTTGCCTACCATTATCTGATATGATATGTATTACTTTCTTAGTATTTTAGCTATGTTTTCCCCCACCCGTAAGAAGTCTCATTGGGGAACCATTTTCCCAACTGGACTTAAGCGTTATAAGGATCCATAAGAGGAGCCTCTTGTGGAACCGAAGGAGATAGGATAGTGGATCGTTTGTCGGATGCGCGTAGTAAGGCTGGACCCGCGGAGTTGGGTGATTCTTGCGGATGCCCAAAGTAAAACCCAAGCAAGGCCTAGCATAAGTTTATCCCATCCTTTACCTCGTCATGTTGTTATTAATTATTTCTTTCGGATATTTCGTATTTTGGATGTCGTTGCGAGACTTTCATTCCCTTATGTCGTTTCGACTTTATTTTGATATAAGTAAGTAGTTATTTGATGGAGCATCATTTATGTGTTAAGTTGGAGTGGTTTAAGATATGCAATATGGTATATGTGCTTATATGTGAATTATGACTGATTTGGGTAATCTTGGAAGTAAGTACACGTGTGAAAGGAGACACTTATAATTATGGTGGCCAACATAATTATAAAGGCATCACACATGTAGACTTGTGACTATGATTGCATTTATTTGTGTTTGGTTGTAAGATGGTAGTGTAATATATTTTTTTATTGATATGTGTATTCATGATAAGGATGGTGGTATGGGTTAGAGAATTATTCTCTTACATAATTGGAGGATATCGTTAAGTTATGTTGTATTGATAGTAGTTTCCATTCTATCTAGTAATTTGCGGATTACCCTATGTATTGCTATTATAGAGGTTTGTTCGTTTGCTCGGTTTTTTGTTCGGATTTCCTAAGTCTAAGCTTATAGCATCCCTTCATAGTACTTTGTGACCTCACTCACCCCATCCCCCCCACAATTACTCCTAAGGATACCGATTTTTCCTATTCGACCGTCTCGATGTATATTGGTTGTGCGGAATCTGGTCTGTTCAGATATAGGCGCTGTTTTTTTAGTTCTTTCGTCTGCATTGATTACTCGTATGCAGTATAAAACATTTCTTTTAAGCACTAATTGTTCATTACATATTAGTGTGATTATTACTCCACTTGGTTGTACTATTCATCTGGTTTTAGTAAACCCAGTTAGCGACGTGGTTAGTTCGATGCTTTTAGGTTGCTCGGTTGATCGTTATTTTGGGATAAGACCTTACGTTTTTC
This sequence comes from Tanacetum coccineum, assembly GCA_026074375.1. Taxonomy (NCBI): domain Eukaryota; kingdom Viridiplantae; phylum Streptophyta; class Magnoliopsida; order Asterales; family Asteraceae; genus Tanacetum; species Tanacetum coccineum. Next base: position 9,384 of record BQNB010041041.1, on the reverse strand, counting down.
TTTTGGTAGTAACGTCTCGCATGAGTTTTTCTTGTACGATGTTCGTTTGATTTTATTTAAGTATATGGTTCTGGTATTTTCTTTCGTTTTCAAACAATAGAATTATGTTAGAGTCTGTACGTGTTTTACGATCATGTTGGTATTATGGTGTCCTTTGATTGAGTAACATATTTCATAATTGATGTCTAATTATAAAAACTCTTTGGAAGTATTGTGTTAGTGTTTGAGAAAAACTGTGTTTAAAATGATCTTTGTAAATAGAATATGTTTAAATGGTCTATACAATATAGGTATGCAAAAAAATTTTTTCAAGCTGGTTTAAATATAAATTTTATTTTATTATAAAAAGTTGGTTTAAAGTTGATTCATATGGTAAGGTACTGACGATATACTATTAGATAACCATCTCTAGATTTTTTATGACAACCAGAATGAATTTTATAAAGATTAAATTTAAGACAATTTTATTTATTATTTAAAATGATTTTTATACTTAAAGTGACTTTCTTAATTTAAATTGATTTTTATAAAAAAAATATTATTTAATTTGTTCTTCGAGTAAAGTCGATAATTGGGTATTAGATTTCCGTTCTTTCGTATTGATATTTTTTTTATTGTGTTTTTTGTCGTGGGTACGTCTGTTCGATTCTTTCGTTTGCGTTTTCGCTCGATGCATATGCATATCCTTCCTTTCAAAGGATTCTTATGTCATTTGATTCACATCTATTTGGGGCTATGTGGGGAATCTCCCCATATGCATTATAGGCCTTAGATCGATATTCGTTTGTTATCCTATTCGATTGTTCGTAACCCTTAGAGTTCGTTGATACCTTTGAGTCGTGGAAGCTTTGATGTCATTGTGGGAATGGACTGGTTGTCCAAAAGGAAATTTGTGATAGATGTCATGAGAAGGTAGTTAGGATACCGTTGAAAGGTGATGAGATACTTCGGGTTCATGGTGAACGTACTTTAGGAGTTGTGAAAACCTTATTGAACACGAAGGTAGATGAACCAAAATTGAGTGATATTTCCATCGTACGAGATTTTGTTGATATGTTCTGAAAGACTTGCCGATGACCACCATAAACAAGTTGAGTCTGCATAGATTTAGTTCCTGAAGCGACGCCAGTCACGAACTCTCCATAACGTCTAGCACCCTTCAGAAATGAAGAATTGTCTGAACAACTTCAAGAGTTGCAAGACAAAGGTTTCATACGACCTAGTTATTTTCCGTGGGGATGCACCAGTGTCGTTTGTTAAGAAGAGAAGCATGTAGTTCATTTGAAGTTAGTGTTGGAATTACTGAGGAAGGAGAAAGTTGTTCGCTAAGTTACTAAGAGTGAAGCATGAGATTAGGACGAACAGTACCTACAATACCATCCGAGATATGATTATTTTTAGGATTGGCAGGTTACCTACCTACGTTTCACGCAAAAACTTTTCTAAGATTGTTAAAAACCATTCTTCCCTAACTGAGGGGATCAGAAGTTATGAGAGGGGCGCAGAACCTTAAAAAGAGGCTTTCAGACTTTGAAGAATTAATTTGTGTGACGCTTTGATACAGTTCGATGTAGGGTTTGATGATGTTGAGTAGAAAGGGAGAGTGAAACTAAGATGAGTAAGAGCAAATGTCCATGACTATTAGTCAAGTAGTTCAGGACAAGATATGGCTACTTCAAGTGAGGCGTCCAAAGGTAGAGAACGCGCCCAGCAGACTTGCTGCGTGACATTTGACCAAATAATGAAAAGAGGGCAAAATGATGGTTAGTTACTTTATGGATTTAATTGTATAGTGAGTATGAGTACAAAATTCGCTACCATCCAGGTAAGGCATATGTAGTGACTGTTGCGTTCAAGTAGGAAGGAACGAGTTGAAACTAGACGTGGTCCGCGATAGCGCATGTCTAATGACTATTCAGTATGGAGTAAGAGGAATGATACTGACAGCCCAAAGTGAGGCATTCAAGCAAGAGAACGTACTCGCAGAAATACTACATGGTTTAGATCAACAGATGGAAAGAAAAGGAGACGAGAGTTTGTATTTTATGGATCGTATTTAGGTTCCATTGGTAGGAAGTGAATGGATGGAGGCCTATTGAATCAAGGTACTTGGTACATCCGGGGAGCGGATAAGAAGTACTATAACCTTAGAGACATGTATTGGTGGCCATGAATAGAGAAGGATTAGCTATCTATGTTAGCAAATTTCGGACTTGTTTAAGAGGTGAAGACTGCAATGTCAAAGACTTTTGGCTTGCTGCAACAGCCTGAGATACTTGAGTGAAAATGAGATAGAACCACCATGAATTTTATCACTAAATTTCCAAGATCAAAGTAGTGAGTATGATGTGATTTGGGTGATGGTCGATAGACTGACCAAGTTAGCTCATTTCTTCATAGCTTTACAAAGATATTTCAATGATGTGGAAGTTGGGCAAAGATTCTATATTGATGCGATATATAGCAAGGTATGGAATTTTGGTGTTGATCAACGCAGATTGAGATGGTTATTTACCTCGTGGTTTTGGGCTAGATGATGCAGAAAGTGTTAGGTCACGATTGGATTTGAGTTATGTTAGCATCCTCAAGCGGATGGACACAAAGTGGAAGATGATTTAGATATTGGAAGATATAATGAGGGCATGTGTTATTGATTTTGGTTGTAGTTATCATTCGAACATTTGGTGTACTCTATTTGAAGCTTTGTATGAAATGAAATGTAGGTCGCCTGTTCTATGGGCAGAGATTAGAGAGAGTAGTTTGATTGGACTTCAATTAGTACAAGAAACGACTGATAAAGTAGTGGTTATAAAGGAAAAGCTCCAAGCGACAAGAGATCGTCAAAAGAGCTATGCTGATAATAGGCGTAAACTGTAGGAGTTCGAGGTAGGAAATCGTGTGTTATTAAAGGTGTCGCCTTGGAAAGGCGTGATTCATTTTGGAAAGAGAGGCAAGTTAGCACAGAGGTATGTAGGACCATTTGAGATTCTTGAAAGGATCGGCCCCGTAGCTTATCGGTTAAGATTGCCCGAGGAGTTGAGTGGAGTACATGACACGTTTCATGTGTCAAACCTAAAGAAATGTTTGGCGGATGCTAGTTTAAATGTGCCATTGGACGAGATTAAGGTTGACAAAACTCTTCGTTTTGTTGAGGAACCTGTAGAGATAATGGACCGTGAAGTTAAGAGTTTAAAGCGTAGTAGGATTTTGCTTGTGAAAGTTCGTTGGAATTCTAAGCGTTGAATCCTGAGTTCATTGGAAGCTGCCGAGGAATTATATGAAGTCTAAGTATGCTCAGTTGTTTGTTGATCGAGCTCATGAATTAGCTAGTTAAATCTCGGGACGAGATTTCATAAAGGAGGGGATAATGTGATTACCATGACTTGAGCAGGTTAGTCAAACTATTAGTGTTGACTTATGTATCTGTATAATGTATGGGTTATGTGTTATTTGTGTTTATACATGTTTATATGTGTTTATGTGGGATATGTGAGATTTGGTAATCAATCCATTGAGCGTGATCGTCTCATTGGGATTGGATTTGTGTTGGATTTGTGTTGGATTTTGTGGAGTTCATTTCGTTTACTTTTGGTGGCAAGGAAATGATTTTTGTGATTTAAGCGTTTTAGTGATTTATCATGTAAGTATTATTACGTATACGTATTGATGTGTTAGTAATGTTAGGTTATGAATAGGTGTTAGCAGTTTGAATAGATTGACAAATGTAAATTTCTATTTTTGAAAAGTTAGGTTAAAATAAAAATGAAAAGTTATTTATTTTAAAAGTTTAGTAAATTACGTTTACGCAAAAATGTATACTCAAATAAGCTTAGGTTTTTATAAAAACTTAGGGTAATGTTAGTAAATATGTAATTAATGAATAAATTAAAAAAAATAAAGGGGTGATCGGCCGGTTTGGTTTAAAGAAAAAAAAAGGAAACAAATCCTACTCTAATTAAAATGGGTAAAAGATATCTATCCTAAACCTTTTTGTAAACCTTATAAATACCAAAAACCCTTCTCCCCTTTGTTTTTTATTGTTCCAACCGAATTTTATCAAAGGAGGAAGAAAAAAAATATTTTTTTATCAAGATTTAAGTTGGTGATTTGTATAATCAATTCAAGGTTTTTAGGTAATTCTTAAACCCTTTTTAATCTAATCCTTCTTTTTAATCATGTAATAATTATTATGATGGATAATTAGTAGGGGTGTTCACGGGGCGGTTCGGTTCGGTTAGTTGGAAGATTTAAACTATCCGTCGCGGGGCGGGTAATTAATTTTACTATCCGTCGCCGAACCGTACTAGGCGGGTAACCGGACATTGCGGGTTACCGAAGTGAGCGGTTGTTACCCGCGGATCGGGTACGGTTACCGTTTTTTTTTTGGGACGTTTTTAATAGAGTTTATACGTTTTAAAAAATTAACATAGTCAAGAACATAAAAAATGTATTTCTATTAAAATAAATGATGTTGTAAATTTAAAAGTCATATAAAAACTTAAGTATTTCGTTACTAATAATTGCATTCAAATATTCATATATAAAATATTTAACTAAAAATATTACTCGACCGTTATAGCTTAGACCTCATAATCAATTTATACTCCACATAGTAGATTTATACAAATGTTTACTTTACTGAGCGAAAAAAAAGTCGTATATACAATAAAAGTATTGCAAATATATCGGTTAATACTTGTAAAAGTTATTTAAATATTGTTAAAAATAATCATGTATAATAGGCACGGTTCGTTCGGTTAAAAAAAAAACCGCGGATGGATATCTAAAAGTAAAAACCGAAAACCGAACCATTATAAGAGGGTTTTTTTCGGTTTCGGTTTTTTTCGGTTTCGGTTTCTTCGGTTTCGGCGTTTTTTTCGGTTTCGATTGAGCGGTTCGGCTCGGTTCGTCGGTTTTCCATGTTTTGAGTTAATTATCATTAAAAACATGTAATAATTATTATGATGAATAATTAGGGTTTCATAACATTTGTAATTAATGATATAATAAACATATTATAATGATTACGGTTTAATTAGAAGCTTATGGGTGTAATTGGTTAGGCTTAAGTCGTGTTAGAACTTGATTTATGTTTAAGCAGAATTTAGGGCTGTGTTATTTCGTGAACATCTAAAGGTTAGAAACATGAATTGATGTGATTCCAATGCCTATGATGTAGCTCAGAGAGTCTAGTTTTCAAAACATCCGGCCGCAAAAGTTTTTAAGGTTGAGAAGTTATTCAAATATTGGTTACACCAAAAGTGGTCAAAATAGTAAATACGGGTCAGATTACGAGAGGTAAAACCCCCACTTAAAATTCGAATTAGGATTAGCCAAACTAAAGGAGTTTAGTTATATGTATCTATAATCCCCCAAAGGAGAGCTTCTGATTTGGGGTCTAAGGATGGTTTTAAGGTCCAAACTTTTTAGTGTTCGTTCAGATCCAAAACTGAGTAGTTAAAAGTATGATTTTATTTGGGGCACTTAAGAGGGGATATAAATTAGTGGAAAAATCATAGAGATAGTAATCTCATAATATTGAATGCGTGATTTTTGGTATAATTTATAAAGGTAAGTAGGTGTGGTTTAGAAAATGGTAAAGTGACACTAGAATTCTGCATTTTCGGGTAAATTGTTAAAAATTGAAAAAGTGTGTAAACGAATTGGTAAATGTTGGGCATGGTGTCGGGGTGACCCATGAGGGTAAATAAACACCTTAGACATCCATCATATGATTGTTACATGGGCATAAGCATTTTGGCTTAGTCGCGTGTAACATGCGTTTGTTTGTTTGTATAGTTTTGTGCAAGGAGTTTGGAAATTGCTTAAGCATCAGGTGAGTTTCATAGCCCCTTTTTCTTATGTTTTCTTGGGGTGAAAATGATGCTATGAGTTTAAATGTTTTAGTTACTGTGATAATGTGTTTTAAATGAGGCATGGGCTATACGAGACTATTGTATGTTATGTGCTACTTGCTAATATGATATGGATTGTTGTGCTTGAGCGTGACCGTCTCAAGGCATTGATGGATTGTTAGAAGTGAGCGTGATCGTCTCATTGTTGTGGATTGTTAATAGTGAGCGTGATCGTCTCATTGTTGTGGATAGGGATATGTTTGTGATGTTTGAGCGTGAGCGTCTCAATGTGGGTTGATGTGATTGCATGTTAGCTTGTATGATAGTTCGTTGTATGTTCTGCTATGCTATGTTTTATTTATCACAGTGATTTCAAAGCGAGTTATTGGCGTGTCTTAAACCTATGACTCTCACCAACATTATGTTGACGTTTAAGCATCATTTTCAGGTGAGCATCATGGGGATAAGATAGAGAGAAGTGGCTAGAAAGAGACCATAGGATGTCATGGAGTTTATTGCTTTTATGTCTTGAATATTGCATTGTTTGAATTATGGATACTTGTTGCATGTCTTTCTATTGGCGAGAACTTTCGTTTCATCAATAAAGACGCCTTTTGGATTTGGATTAGTTTTATGGGTATTGTTATGACACTTTGTGTCTATACTTTGCTTATTTATTGCATGTAGAATTCTCTTTATAGACGCCATTGTGTTGTGATGATATCCATGATGTTACGCCTCGCGTTTCCGCCTTGGCGGGGTGTGACAGATTGGTATCAGAGCCTTTGGTTATAGAGAAGTAGGTGGTTGAGCCTAGACTATAACCTAGGGGTCCTTCATGTAGATGCATTTAGGGCTTAAGTGTTTAATGCTATAACTGCTATGCTTCCCATCTATTTTTGCATAGCTTATATATCTCGTATTTTGCTAAGTTGTCATTTTAGTTATTTTGCCTACCATTATCTGATATGATACGTATTACTTTCTTAGTATTTTAGCTATGTTTTCACAGGACAATGGTAAAGGAATAATGGTAGAAGAACCTGTAAAGACTATGAAAATGAAAGATCTAATCAGGCTTGATAAAGAAACTGCTAAAAGATTACAATCTGAGTTTGATGAAGATGAGAGACTTACAAGGGAGAAAGATGAAGCGAATGTTGCCTTGATTGAAAAATGGGATGATATTCAGGCTAAGATTGAGGTTGATCATAAATTGGCTCAAAGACTGCAAGCAGAGGAGCAAGAAGATTTGTCTGTTGAAGATAAGGCAAAATTATTTCAACAAATCTTAGAGCAAAGAAGAAAGTACTTTGTTGCTAAAGGTGCTAAAACCAGAAGAGGAACAAACCACAAACCCAAGCTCATACAAAGAAAATCATTTGTACTTACTGGAGAATATGGAAGGATAAATAAGCCCAAGACTTGCTTGATGATAAATCTTTTTGATTTCTATTCAGAAGATGTTTAACAGAGCTTTCAAGAGGGTGAATACATTTGTTGACTTTAGAACAAACTTGGTGGAAAGGTTTGTTTAAAAGAGAGCCGGAGAAGAGTTTTAACAAGAGAGTTACTAAGGAAGCAGAAGTGGTGAGGTCAAAGCACATCAGCGCTTAAAGTCTCTGGAAGTCATTCCAGATTGAAGTTAGAGGTTGAAATTGTATGTAGTTCTTTAGCTATAAGCCCTCACAAAACCATTAGTTCACTGGAAGATCCCAAATAAGGAAAGAAAATCTATTATCAAATAGTAAGAGCTGATGGAAAATCTCAAATGTATAGAGTCTTTAGTCTTATGCTTAAAAGTTTTAGCAGGGAAGATTTAAAAGATTTATACAAGTTGGTAAAAGCTAAATATGAGTCAACAAGACCAGTGGAAGACTTGGATTTGTTGTTATGGGAAGTTTTGAAGACAATGTTTGATACACATGTTGAAGATCAAATATGGAAAAATCAACAGAATTACAAAGTGTTGGATTAGAAGCTATATGACTCCTATGGAGTACATTCTTTGAGGATGCAACATGTGTACATTCATATGTTTGTAGAGAAGAGATATCCCCTTATACCATCCACAATTACAGATATGCTAAACAAGAAGCTTCAGGTTGATTATTTTAGTAAAATGGCATATCAGCTTCTTAAACTTCTCACAAAATAGCTTAAGAATCAATGAAGGGTTTGGAAGCATCCTCCTAGTGATTATGGAGCTTTTAATAGAGAAACATGATGATTTTGGAGATAAATATCAAGTTTAAGGGAGGATTGTTAGGATTAAAAGCCTTCTTAATGCTGTTAGTATTATTGCTGCTCTTATTGATGTTAATGTTGCTCAGTCAAAGTTAGTGCTGTTGGAGAATTTCAATGAAAATTATTCTAAGTGTTTAAGACTGCTGGTGAAGTTACAACTGCCAGTACAAAGTTACTATGCTAGAGGAAGTTACTACTGCTAGTGGAAGTTAAGACTGCTCAGAGACTTAGAAGAAAAACTCCTAAGTAGTTACTACTGCTAGTACAGAAGTTACTACTGTTAGTACAAAGTTAATGCTGCTGAAGGAGTTAATGTTGCTAGTGAAGAAGTTAGTACTGCTGAGTTAGTTAGTATTGCTTATGTGATTTGTATGAGATATTTTGGTAAAAGATATGTATAACTTATTTGTTTAAAAGATATTATATACATAGGAAAGTATTGTAAGACGTTTAGGACTCCTTGGTGTATAAAAGGAGGTCATAGGGCATAGAGATTATTGTACCAAAACCAACGAGTCATTCATAGAATTAACATAGCTTCAAGGTCTTTGTAACCCTAATAATTTGAGAGTGTTCGTATTATTATAATATTAGAGCTTTTGTTTTGTTGAATTATATGTTCATATATTTACTGCATTATAATAGTGATAATTCTTCTTAATATTAAAGATTAGATTCCGCATAATCTTTAATACATTTAAACAAAGTTTCTACTATAGTTGTGTTAGATTTATCTAATATAACTAATCCTTATACAAGCTTAAGGAATTCGATTTATTAAAGTGGGACCAACACTTGCCACTAGTCGAATTTTCTTACACCAATAGTTAGCATACTAGCATCAAGGCTGCTCCGTATAAAGCACTGTATGGTCAAAAGTTTTGCTCACCTATTTGTTGGGCTGAGGTTAGAGATAGCCAACTCACCAGTCCAGTTATCATCCATGAAACAACTAAGAAAAGTATAGATACAAAACAGGTTGCAAGCCGCATGTGATCGCTAAAAGAGTTACATAGATGTAAGGAGTAAACCTCTAATATTCCTAGTGGGAGATAAGGTTATGTTGAAAGTCTCGCCATGAAAAGGTGTAATCTGTTTTGGAAAACGTAGCTAAACCCAAGATATATTGTACCCTTTAAGATTGTTAGCCTTAAAATATGTCGACTAATATGGAATTACACTAGTTTACTTATAGTCGGTTACGCAAGGATTAGAAATGTCAAGTTAGGATACTAGTGCGTATTAAGGGCTATAAATACCCCTTCCATACTTCCATGGAGGG
>BQNB010041040.1:7325-47022 GCA_026074375.1 Tanacetum coccineum | reverse complement strand
TGCACATTGCAAATGGGAATGTATAAAGTAGTCAAAACTCATGTATTTTTACTGCTAACACAATTATTGGTACGTCTGAAGAATGAAGAATTACTGAAGGAATTATCCGGAGCTATTATGATCGTAAAGATGGTGAAATTACACCGACTTTCATAGTTGTTAAAAAAATTAGAAAATCGCAACAAAAAGAAAAGGAAAGTTTGAAGATAATCATTTCACAAAAGCTTAGACCGAAGGAATTCTATGAAGGATCGATTATTCGTTGATACGACTATAAATCAACGATGTAAAGTTTTGTATAAAGTGGTAGATATCGCCACTTGTCTTGTAAAGTATGTAAAGTATGGGATGATTGGGAAGTTGACCATTATGGGAACACCAACTTTGGTTGTTGTTTTTGATCTATGATCAAGACGTTTGTAAATAGTTGTGTCTTTATCATGTAAACGGTCGGGAAAAAAGTGTCTAGCAACTTGTATCTTAGACTTAGTCTATTTGTTTCGTAATTTTTATTTAACACCAATTTATTTCCCTTTCCTAATCATTAACCATGGGTTTTAAGCGAATGAGGATGCGATCGAGCATGCATGTCTATTCTGTCGTTACATCCATGTATGCATGTCTCAGATGCCTTGTTGGTTTATTATTATTGGTGAAAGTTAGAAGATCCCTACACTATATCATTCTTCATCCTAACCCTTGGTTAAACTCGAATAAGGATGTGATCGAACACACATGTCTATTCCATCATTATGTCCATGTATGTGTGCTTTAGCTACCTTGTTAGCGTGGTACTTTTGGTGAAAGATTGTAGAATGATCAACCCTAAGCCTTATAATAAAAACCCATTTTACCTTTAGAAACTTGTTTACTCCTTAGCTCTAGTGGTGGAGATGTATATCCTTGCCAAGCCTATAATCGAATACTCGTCACGACCGAGTAATTGAATGAATTAGTTACATGTTACTATATAGATTAGTTGAGTGATTTGAGTGTGTTCATCTTCCTATTTCGTGAGGTGCTTGGTTGTGTACTTGTAATAGGTCAAATAAATGCTGAAATGGAAAAATCCTTAGGGATACATTTTCATAAACTTCTAAAGGCTACTTGAGGACAAGTAGGATTCAAGTGGGGGGATATTTGATGACATCAAATAACGTCACTTTTATAGCATCATTTATCCCATGTAATTTACCCATTTTATATAATTATTGCAAAGAATTGTTACTTAATCGTTTGTATTTAAGAATTGCAGTAATTATGGAGTACTTGCTGAAAGTTAACTAAAATGCACGCATTCTGGAGCTTAAACTAAGACATTTGAAGATTACTGTTCTGAAAACCAATACGCCGTATCCATCAAGGAAGATATGGCGTATCTATGCCTGCACTTCACCAAAGACTACGAAGGAAACAAGATCCAATACGCCGTATCCAGGAAGGCCAATACGCCGTATTCAAGCTATATGGAAATAAAATATTCTGGAAGATATCAAACGTGGTCCCAACTCTAAGAAATCCCCAATACGCCGTATCAAAGACATTCGATACGCCGTATCAACCTTTTTCCAAACCTTATAAATATAAAACTCAAAAATGAGTTTTAAGTGTGCTAAATCATATTCTTGATACCTAAACCACAAAAGTCGATTTTCAGAGGAGAAAAAGAGCAGAAAAGGTCAAGGAACACAATTAATTCCATAGGAGACAACGTGTAATTTCTTGTACTCTTGTAATCGTTTAATTTTTGGTATCATTCGTTAACTCGGTTAGTTTACCTTGGCTAAATCATTACTCTTGTATTAATTATGACGTTTGAAGGCTAATACCTTCGGGTATTAGCCATTATTATGAAGATCTTAATGTTTGGTGTGTTTATCTCGATTTCTTTATTTATTGTTGATTGCTTGTTTATGTTTATTATCATACTTGTTTACGTGCTTTTGTATGTGACCTATCATTCAACTGGATCTAGTGATACGGACCAAGTAATCTAGATGCCGAGATAACTCTCCATATAGTGATTTATACATCTAGACCAATAGGATCATAATTAACGACCTATCTTTGCCTTTAGATTGTGAGCTTAGCTGGACCAGCAGGTGACCTCAGGATCAACGAGTACGTTCTCGATTAATTGGTAAAGACTTGGTTATTGGACTACTAGTGTATGAATTGCCATTAAGCAGTAAGTGAGTAAAGTCTCTATGAGCTAGGGTTTAACAAGATCACTATTGCTTTAATCCCTAAGATAGATTATAATCAGCAAATAAGGATGTTTTATGCGGATGCGTTTAATTGTGATAGAATTCTACATGTCTAGGTCTTAGGAAGAAGTACCGCCTAAGTCTTAAGAATGATATGCCACCTCGAGATAAGTTATCATTGTACTAAATAAACAAACGAATGTTCTGATTGGATTAATACAGTTTTCTTATATTTGTCTAGACCGCTCTTTTATCTTTTGTTAATTTGCTTGCGTATGTTTGAGTGTCTTGAATTGGTTTTAGTCATCACAAAACCTATGCTAGTCTCTCAGACTGAAAACCCCCCTTTTCCATTAGATTTAGGATTAACATAGGTTTAGCATAGGTTTATCATAGATTAGACTAACTTAGATTAGATAACCAAAATATTAATAAAATTGAAAGTGTTTCTCGCTCTTAGTGATCGACACCCTACTTACCACGAAACTCTCGTCGATCGGGTACACTGCCCGTGAAAAGTGTTATTTTAAGTAAAGTCGGAAAAATATAAATTTAAAACTTGAAAGCTTAAATTACACCTACATGACAACACCATCAGTAATCTACACAACTTAAGCATCAAAACCCCTCATTCAATTTTGGTTTTGGTCCACTTTTGATTTTCACTTACCCTAAACTAATTTCTAGGGATTTTGAGCAAAAATTCGTGATTCAACTTAATTCCTTTTGATTGTGAGTTGTTTATAATGAAAGAAACACTTTTGTAGTTTACCTCAAGTCTTGAAAATCACTGATATGAAGGTTCTTGAATGTGACGATTTGTAAAGAGGGAAAAGAAAAAAATATAAGTATGTTTGTGTTTGTGTGTGTACTGTGAACGAGGGAGGGGGTGTTTGTTGTTGAAAAAAAATTTGATTTTTGACACAAATGCCCCTAAACTATTAACTCCTTTTTAATTTTCATTAACAACAATCTTAAGGTTTTTCTAGATTAACTTTTGACACTTTTAGTCCCTAAAGTTTTAATAAGCTAGACTAAACCATAAGTTTTGCTATCAAATCCTAAAGGCATAAACTCATAACATCTAATTCACAAAATAAGTTAAAATTAATTAACTTTACGATAAATATTATACCGTTATTGTTTAAAAACATTTTTTCTTTTATTCCTTGATGACTTTTGAAGAAGAAATTTGACATTTTCTCCCCCTCAAACAATGACCCGTTTTTTATTTAAAGAGCTGTAGTCGTTGTTTGAGTGGTCAAATGCCCTGAAAAATCATTTTCTGATGAATTATTGAGATGATTATTTTATTTCTAAAAAATCAACACCATTAAATAAGATTTTTCTTATTTTGACAAATAAATGCACTGACACGTACATTAATTTGTATAAAGGAAGCACGTGTTGTGTTACAAAGTAAACACGAGCCTTTGAATGAATATAAATAACTTCATTCCCGAGAAAAATTAATTTCCCGTTAAGAGGCCAAGTTTTATTTTTAAAATACTTGCCTTTAAGATGAAGATCGGGTTGCTATCTGAAATAATAGCAAGCCATTTTTGACATGTTTTGAAAGCTTTTTGAACTTCTGCTTGAACTTCATTTACAATCTCATATCATTATTAAATGACATTTCTAAGGCCGTAAATGTTATCGATTTTCAGAAGACATGCCAGAGATCCATATTTTTATATTTTTCTAATTTTTTAATTTTTAATTTTTAATTTTCCTTTTTGAAAAATTTATATAAAATGAAAAATCTTTTTTGGTTTTTATGTTTTCTTATATACATATAATACACAGGATATACCATAAGTTACCACCATTACTCGTCCTCTTCCTCTGTCAAATGTTTTAGCATTTCCGAAGACATGTTTCTCATACCAAGCTTTTCGATCAAGAAGTTGAATCTTTCTCATGGCAAGGGTTTGGTGAAGATGTCAGCCAGTTGATATTCCGTCCGAACAAAGTATAGTTTCACTATCCCATTCTCCACTTGCTCCTTTGTAGAATGGTAGCGTACATCTATGTGATTTGGTCTTGAGTGTTGAACGTTGTTGCAGCATATAGCAATCGCACTTTTGTTGTCGCAGTACAGAGGAATCTTATTGAATTGAAAGCCATAATCTGTTAGCTGTGAACACATCTATAGGATTTGAGCACAACACTCAGATAAGGCAATATATTCATCCTCTGTACTCAAGATCGCAGTGCTCTTTTCTTCTTGGAAGACCAGCTAACAAGTTTATCACCTAAGAATTGAGCGCTTCTTGATGTACTGCGTCTAGTGTCCTGACACCCCGCGTGATCTGCATCTGAATATGCTGTTAGAGACATACCGATATCCTTCGGGTACCAGAGACCCATGTTAATGGTTCCCTTTAGGTATTGAAAGATCCGCTTAACCGCATTTAAGTGCTTTTCTGTATGCTTTGCCTGATACCAGGCACATAAGCAGACTGCATAAATAAGGTCGGGTCTACTGGACTTCAGATACATAAGGGATCCAATCATGCCACAGTAAAGTGTAGCATCAATTGGTGTCCCTTATAGATCTTCATCCAGTTTATTCTTTTCCACCATAGGTGTGTCTACAAAATCACTAGTCAGCAAACCATATTTTTTAATAATCTCAGAACCATATCTTGATTGATTTAGGATGATGCCTCTAGGACTTTGAGAAAGTTGTAATCCTAAAAAGAATGACATTTTCCCCATCATCGACATCTTGAACTTAGTGGTCATCGGATTAGCAAACTCATTACACAAAGCAGTATTAGTCGATGCAAATATTATATCGTCAACATAAATTTGTACCAGTAATAAGTCGTTTCCTTCTTTCGTGTGAAGAGTGTTGGATCAACTGCACATTTGGAGAAATATTATGGAATGAGGAAACTTGACAGTGTAACACCCCTAAAAATCACAACGCAATGGAATACCACTTGGGGTGCTACTTCATAGCATAAAGTACAAGTTACAGAAAACGACTCTAAGTGAGACATTTTGAAAAGTCAACAATTTGGTAATTTTTATAAAATATCTGAGTTGCAACAGGTCCTGGTATGTGCTTAATTACACATACCATTTACCTAGGAAAACGAGCCTAAATGACCAAAAATGGACATAAAATGCCAAATATATGTGTGTTTTGCTATTTTTGATGTGCAGATAGCGGATATTCACTAAAGGACAAAAACAAAGCCAAAACCGACAAAACCAAGCACGGAATGGAAAGAGCGTGAAAAGTCAAAGTCAACCAAAAAGTCAAAAGTCAAAGACAAAGCTGAAAACGAAGAAATCTTAAATGGACCAACCCGCACCCATTTAATGGGCCGGGTCAGCCCATTAAGACTTTATCTAAGAGTCTTACAAGGTTGTATATTACTAAAGGCCCAAAGTCCAAGTTATAACTAACCCGACCCAACATTAAGCCCAACAACACTTAACTATAACACCCTTACACCTTTTACACTGTTAGTCCTTAAGGTTTTTCACACTTAGTCCTTAAGGACTAACGTGGTTAGTCCCTATACCCCTAACACCATTACCCTGTTACCCTGTTTACCCCAAAACATATATAACCCAATTTTCCCGCCAGGTCACTATTCATCGTCCCCCTCACCTCGACCTCTGCACCATCAAACAAAACCATCACTTTCCCATACAACCCCACATCACATGGACCAATATCCACCTTGGCAATCCCCTTTAACACCATTCGTCTAAAGAAGAAGACAAAGATTCTATGGCTATGATGATAGAACTTGGTGGCCAAGAAATTTGGATGGCTTGGATTGATTTTCAACTCCTCTCACATAACAAACACAGCTGCAAACCCTCTCACTAAAGAAGCACACCTTGAAGACCCAAGACTTGAAGAATTCTACTATAAATAGGGATTCTTGTAAGCCCTTTGAGGCATCTAGTTTTCTTTTCAGCTTATATTTAAGTCTTTTTAAGCTTATTGTATTGTTTTTTAAGCCTTGTACTGTTTTATTAAGTTTAATGAAAATTGAGTTTTTATGTTAAAATCTTGTTTTTTTATGATTAATGCACTTTATGTCTTAAAAACGTTTTATAAGCTCACAAAAGCTCTTTTATATTTCACTTAAGTTGTTTACTTAAACATTATAAGCTTGTCCATAGCTTATAGTGTCTTAAGTCCTTTTTCACTTAAAATCACTCAAAAATCTGTCAAAATCATTAGAGCATGGTTTATTGTGGATGGCCATGGTTTAGAGCTTCATGGGAAGCATTAGGACTGGTTTTGGGGTGTTAAGTTCTTAACCAAAAGCTAAGGACCACCTGTGAGTTCTTAATTTCCATTTTTAGCATTTTACTGTTCATTTGCTTATTTATGCTTATTATCTGCTTATTTACTGTTTATTTCTGCTTATTTATGTTTGTTAATGCTTATTGTTACTTGCTTGTTGATTAAGTCTAATTTGTCTAAAGTTTTCATTATAACTGTCACTTTTTAGTTTAAACTGCTTATTCTTGTTGGCTTATTTTAAGTGCTTATTCTTGAGTTTTAATTGCTTACTTGTCTTTAATTTACCTTATGCTTAATGTGTCTGTGCTTTTCATAAGTTTTCAAAGTCTGTCTTAAGCTCAAAATAGTTTTCATTAATTTAAAGGGGTGTTTGGGTTAAGTAGGCAAAGTGGGTCAAAATCAGTTTTAAAACTGTTTGGGTCACTAAGCCAACTTGAACTAGCCTTTTTAAGTTGTTTTAGCTGTTTTTAAAGGTTTTTAAAGTTTGAAAGTGAGTTTTTAGGTTTTGTCTAATAGGTGTTTAAACCTGTGGTGTTAAAACAGATTTTAATAGCTTATTTGATAAGTCATTTGAAAACTGCTTTTAAGCATTGGTTTGGTGTTGTTTTAATTGTGAAAATGTAGTAGATAAGTATTGGTCAAAATTACTTTTGATTTGTAAAAGTTACCCATATTCTGTCAAGTGCATCTTCATTTTTTTTAAGTTTTCAAAAAGCCCACTTTTCAATCTCACTTTTAGTTAAGTTAAAGTTAGATTTAGGTTTTGAATTTGTTTGTATAAGTAGTTTGTAATTAATCTGTTTCAGCTTATTTTGTGATTTAAACTCCTTTTACTAGCTTATTTTGATGCTGCAAAAAGCGAACTTGTCTTTTAAAGAAAACAAAAAAGAGTGCATTTTGAGTAATCAGCCTTTTTCATCAACCTTTTTCATGGCTTATTTGTATTTCAAACTCCTTTTTAATTGCCGATTATTGTAGTTTATAGGATAAGCTTGAGCTGCATATAAGTCATTAAGCCATAAGGATCCATTTACTAGCTTAAAAATAAGCTAGAAAGTGCCCCCTTTGGCTGTTTGGTTAATAGGTTTTGACCAAAGTTGCTATTTGCTTTTCTGAGCTTGTAGCTTATTGGAATTGCTTAATTTATGTTTAGTCCTGCTTATTAGGTTAGATTTAGGACCTTTTAGCTTAAATTAGTTTAGGTTAGAGCTTATTTAAGCTTTTTAGCAATTTCAGTTTAGGAATTTAAGTTTAAAAGCCTTTAAGTGAATCTGTCTTTTAGGCTTGTTAGCTTATTTGTTTTTGCTTAATTTTTGATCCTTAGTGCTATTTAGGAGTAGGTGTTAAGCTGTCATAAGCTCATTTGCTTTTTGTTAGCTTATTTGGTTGTAAAAAAGCTAAACAGTTTCCCTTTGGTCTTAGTGTTTAAAAAAGCCTTTCTGTCACTTAATCTAGCTTATATTTGGCTTATTTTTAAGTTTTATAAAAAGTTGCTTTGTTAAAGTTAATCAAATTTGCTTATTTTACAAGTTTTTAAAAAAGAAAATAAAAAAAATGTTTTAAAAAAAAAAGAGGTCACAGGAGTCGAACATGTGATCTCCCCTTTGCACACCTAAAGCATTTAACACACACTCTTTTAACCATTAGCACCAGTAGGGCCATCTGTTATACCCTTGCATAATTTATTTCTTAAGCCCACTTTTCAGTTTGAGCTATAAGCTCTTATAAACTGTTTTGCAGCTTATTGCTATAAGCTGCACATGAGTTTGTAATTTTCTTAGATTCTTATCAACTTGTAGTATTTTTCATAATTTTCCTGAATTTTTATAAAATTGTTTGCTATTTTTATGAATTTTTTAGATTAAATCAGTTTTTAATTCATAATAAAAAATATAAAGTCAAAAAAATATAATTCTTTTTTTTAATTTTCTTTTATCATTTAGGATTGTTAAAAATTAAATTTGCATTTTTAGGGTTAAATTTGTAGAATTTAGGTTTTTAAAGAACTGAATTTGAATCCCGTTATCGTTTTTAGTATTTTAACCTTAATTACTTTCGTTTTTAGTTTGCATTTACTTGTTTTTGCATATTATTAGTAGAAATAGAATCCAAATCAATCATTGAATCATTCAATCACGCGATCACAAACGCAACACGATTTTCAATTCACGCCTCGTCGGGAAACGACCCGGGAAGGTTTTTAGGGTTTTACTTTGGGTAAAAGTAATTATCCTTTTAAAAAGCCTATTAGAATATTTATTATTGATATCTTTGAGATTTATCCTTATTATATATATTTATATTATATATATACATTTACTATATATATTGTATTTATATATATACTAAAAGGATTAAGTCAGGTCCCATTTGTAATGTCATAGAAAATATTTTTAAAACGTTTGTCGAATGGTACTCAAATTATAAAACCTTCAAAAATATTTATATCCGCGCGACTCGAATGCTCCCAATGCCCAGCTATCAATATAATAACTTGAGAAAATACATGCAAAAACGTCAACAATAATGTTGGTGAATTCATAGGTTTAAGTAAAAGCAGTATTGAAATAATTCAAGTAATATTTCAGTAAGAAAAGTAGCGTTACAACATTTCAAAGTATTATCTCCGAAATCCAAGTAGTGATTCAATAAATTAGGCAATGTTCAGTTGTGGACCACAAGATTTAAGTAATGAGGCGACAATGAAACATATTCATATGTCGAAACAACTATTATTGCACTAAGCTCATGACACCGAACCTAAACTGGTAATGCAATCAATGCAAAATGTCTGCCCTAAAAAAATGTAGGGTGTTCTGCCAAACACCCTAAAGAATACCTCAAATGTTAAATGCGTCAATGGTTATCTAGAAACCACAGCCCAGAAAGTAAAGGACACTTAAAAATTATTTTTACACTAAAAGCTGTGTTTTAAAAGAGGCTTAATAAAACCCTACACACTCAGCCAAGTTGGGCTGACGTGGTTTACAATCCTTGAATCTCCATTTTACCCATTTTGATGCTTAAACAAACCACCCCTTTTAATTTAATAAAAATCGTGTTTATGATTTTTAGTTTAGGGATGGCTGAGAAAGGTGATTTATAAGTCAATGTTTAAACCATTTTGAACACATTCTTATTACAAGTTTAACAGGTTTAAAGAGCTAATTATAAAGCTTTTAAAAATTTTTAGCAAATGCAAATATTTCAAAGAAATCTCTTAACTTTTATTAAACTAAAGTATAAACAAAAATTAAACTTTAATTAAGCTGGGAAGGGTGGAATACAACAATTTTTTAAAAGCAAACTTAAGTAAATTTGTAAACTAAGAAAAATAAAAACAGTTTGTTTTTTCTTCGCTTGTTTCTCTTATCTTTATAGAAGTTTGAGTATTCACTTGGTCTTGGGATGTGTTTGTTGTGAGAGTGCAATGTCTCTCCAGCAATCCTAGCCCTTCGTTTGGCCTTGTACACAATCTCACCATTAAAGGTCTTCGGGTTGTGTGATCTTTGCAAGTGGGAAGGTGTTAATAGCGGGTAAATGGTTGTGGGGGAAGGGTTGGGTGAGCTGAGGAAGGTACTTGGGATATGTGGTTTTCGAGCTAGAAACGTGGGAAAGTTTGGCGGGAAGTGGTATAGCGTACAGGGGGGTGGCAGGTTTTTATAACGAAAAGTTTGGGATGAGGCAAAAATGGTCCCTCACACTTTGGCTCTCTTTTCATTTTCGATTTTATTTTATTTTAATTTTTTAAAAACGAAAATTCAGTTATAATAAGGTTTGGATAAGTTGGCACTATGGTCTTGGGTTTATAACAAAAAGATGTAAAAAGGGGAGGTTTTGGGCTATTATGCACAAAATGGTCCCTGCGTTTGATTAACTAAAAGAGAGAAAAGGTAAATTGCAAAACCAGCCCTTGTGTTTTTACAATATTGTGGGAAAGAAATGCCCATTTGGCCCAGTTTCTCCCTGGACTTTTTTAGCTCTTTTTCTTTATAAAACAAGTTTCAAAATTGGCAATTTAGCCCCTAAAGTTTTTGTAAAAAGGGTTGTGGGCTTTTGTTGGGCTTGGGTTTTGTGTTGGGCTTTTGGGCTTGTATTGGGCCCAATTGAGTGTGTCTGGGCCCAATAAGGTTTAGGCTTATGTTATTGGGCTTTTTAAGGCCCAATAAGGTTATGAAGTAGGTTTTGTGTGTACAATGGCTGAGATTGGCTGTAACTGGGCTAGGATTGGGCCTTCAAAGTCTTCACAGTCTTTGTCAATTGCACACAAATGGGCTGTTGAAATTGATTGAGGGCCCATTTGGTCTTCACAGTCTTCATAGTTATACTATTGGGCTTTCCCGGCCCATCAGATGGGTTAAGATTGCATCCAATAGTATTCTTCAGTTCCGGAGGCTCCGGTTTTGAATGTGATTTTCAGTTTTGACTTTGTACTATTGACTTTTTTGGACTTTGGCCTTGATTATGCATAGTCTTTTTCCATTCCATGCTCAGGTTTTGTATTTTGGCCTTGGTTTTCTGTCTTTTTGTTGTTATCCCTTCCTGCACAATACAAATGCAAAACAAACATATATTTGGCAGTTTTTGTCTGTTTTTGGTCATTTAAGCTCGTTTTTAGAGGTAAAAGATATGTGTAATTAAGCACTTATCATTTACCTTGGCTACGCTATTACTCTTGTATTAATTATGATGTTTAAAGGCTAATACCTTCGGGTATTAACCATTATTATGAAGATCTGAATGTTTGTTTTGTTTATATCATGATTTGTTGAATTTATTGCTTGTTATGCTTGTTTATAGTTTACCAGTTTATAACTTGTTTTTGTGGCTTTAATATGCGACCTATCATTCAACTGAATCTAGTGATACGAACCAAGTTATCTAGATGCCGGGATATCTCTCTCTATATTGATTAATACATCTAGACCAATAGGATCATGATTAATGACCTATCTTTGCCTTTAGATTGTGAGCTTAGTTAGACCGGTAGGTGACCATTGGGATCAACGAGTACATTCTAATTAATTGGTAAGATTTGTGTTAGTGCACTACTAGTGTATAAATTCATCGTTACGCAATAGTGGGTAAAGTCTCTTATGAGCTAGGGTTTAAAAAGATTAACAGTCTTTAATTTTTCTACATTTAAAACATTATTGTCAGTTCTGTCTATACGACGTATTCATTATATGATATGAGGTATTTAGCAGACTGACCCGTATTCAGATACTTTTTACAGGTTTCAATACGACGTATCCTGATTTTAGGATACGGCGTATCGACTCCCTGTACAGTTTATTTTTTATTAACCGTAGGATACCCGAGATAGGTTTGCATGGTTTTCTTATATTTTGCACAGGACCTCGCTGGAAAGAAATCAACAACGTTGTTGGGGTATCTATTATCTAGAATCTTATATGTGTTGTAGTCATGCTGGAATCTAGACGCATTTACAACACACATTCTTGCTCATATACTCAACATGGAGAATCATACCGAGCAAATATCAAGGGAGTTTCTCGTTCTAATTCTTTTATTTCGCGTTCTTAATGTTATTTTTATACAACGAGGGCGTTGTATAATTTAAGTGGGGGGTGGGAATTAGAACGCTACTTGTCCTATTTCTCACATTAATATGCTTAAATTCAAAAAAAATTGAAGCATACTTTTGTGAAATTACTGGTTGCATAACCTGCACACAAAATCCTTATTAGATATTGTAAGGATTCAGCCTTATCCGTTTCCGAATATTTACCCAAATCCTACAAAAAAATGAGTATGTCGGTGATGTATAGACTTTAGAACTTGGCTTGGTATATCTATTCGAGACCACAATAATGAGTACTATGGATTTAGATGGAGTAACTTGTTTAAATTGGTAAATTTCTAGGATTACACCCAAAAGGCATTTACATGTTGTTTATTAACTAACTACACTGGTGAGTTAAATCCCCATATAAACCTTTTGTTTACTCTCATCTTAAGAGTAAGATACCCCTAGAAAAACTAATAGAGCCAATCCTTTAGGAATAACACCAACTGTTTGTTTCGTTACACCTTTACACCTTAGCCTACCCTGTTAGATTATGTCTATTTATCAGTTGCTAGTTGCTTAAAGTGTAAAGTATGTATTTCCCGAGTCTTGTGTCAATTTTCTATCTTTGGTACGGTTGGGAAGAAATTTGCACATTGCAAATGGGAATGTATAAAGTAGTCAAAACTCTTGTATTTTTACTACCAACGCAATTATTGGTACGTCTAAAGAATGAAGAATTACCAAAGGAATTATTTGGAGTTTTTATGATTGTGGAGATGATGAAATTACACCGAGTTTTGTAGTATAGTATAGTTAAAAAAAATCATAAAAATTAGAAAATCGCAACAAAAAAAAGACAAGGAAAGTTTGAAGATAATCGTTTTACAAAAGCTTAGACCGAAGGAATGATATGAAGGATCGATTATTCGTTAATACGTCTTATAAGTCAACGATGTAGAGTGTCGTATAAAGTGGAAGATATCGCCACTTGTCTTGTAAAAGTATATAAAGTATGGGATGATTGGGAAGTTGACCGTTACGGGAACGCCAACTTAGGTTGTTGTTTTTGATCAATGATCAAATCATTTGTAAATAGTTGTGTCTTTATCATGGTGACGGTCGGGAAAAGTGTCTAGAAACTTATATCTTGGTCCTAGTCTATTTTTTTGTAATTTTTGTTTAACAACAATTTGATTCCCTTTCCTAATCATTAACCATGGGTTTTACGCGAATGAGGATGTGATCGAGCATGCATGTCTATTTCGTCGTTACGGCCATGTATGTGTGCTTCAACTGCCTTGTTGGTGTGGAACTTTTGGAGAAAGATTGTAGAATGATCAATCCTAAGCCTTATAATAAAAACCCATTTTACTTTTATAAACTTGTTACTCCTTAGTTCTAGTGGTGGAGATGTGTATCCTTGCCAAGTCTACGATAGAATACTCGTCACGACCGCGCAATTGAGCGAATTAGTTACATGTTACCACATAGATTAGTTGAGTGATTTGAGTGTTTTCATCTTCCTATTTCGTGAGGTGTTTGGTTGTGTACTTGTAATAGATCAAATAAATGTTTAAACGGAAAATTCCTTAGGGATACATTTTCATAAACTTCTAAAGGATACTTGAGGACAAGTAGGATTCAAGTGGGGGGATATTTGATGACATCAAATAACGTCTGTTTTATAGCATCATTCATCCCATGTAATTAACCCATTTTGTATGATTATTGCAAAGAATTATTGCTTAATCGTTTGTATTTGAGAATTGCAGTAATTATGGAGTACTTGGTGAAAGTTAACTAAAAGACACGCATTCTGGAGCTTAAACGAAGATATTTGAAGAAAACTGTTCTGACAACCAATACGCCATATCCATCAAGGAAGATACGGCGTATCTATGCCTGCACTCACCAAAGACCACGAAGGAAACAAGATCCAATATGCCGTATCCAGGAAAGGCAATATGCCGTATTCAAGCTATATGGAAATAAAATATTCTGGAAGATATCAAATGTGGTCCCTACTCCAAGAAACCTCCAATACGCCGTATCTAAGACTTTGGATATGCCGTATCGACCGTATTCCAGGCCCTATAAATAGAAAACTCAAAAACGAGTTTTAAGTGTGCTAAATCATATTCTCGATACCTAAACCATAAAAGTCGATTTTCAGAGGAGAAGAAAAGCATAAGAGGTCGAGCAACACAATTAATTCCATAGGAGACAACGTGTAATTTCTTGTACTCTTGTAATCGTTCAGTTTTTGGTATCATTCGTTAACTGGGTTAGTTTACCTTGGCTAAATCATTACTTTTGTATTAATTATGATGTTTGAAGGCTAATACCTTTAGGTATTAGCCGTTATTATAAAGATCTTAATGTTTGGTTTGATTATCTTGATTTCTTAATTTATCGTTGATTGCTTGTTTATGTTTATCAATATACTTGTTTACACGCTTTTGTATGCGACCTATCATTCAACTGGATCTAGTGATACAGACCAAGTAATCTAGATGTCAAGATAGCTCTCCATATAGTGATTTATACATCTAGACCAATAAGATCACAATTAACTACCTATCGTTTCCCTTAGATTGTGAGCTTAGTTGGACCATAAGGTGACCTTGGTATCAACGAGTACGTTCTTGATTAATTGGTAAAGACTTGGTTAGTGGACTACTAGTGTATGAATTGCCTTTAAGCAGTAAGTGGGTAAAGTCTCTATGAGCTAGGGTTTAACAAGATCACCATTGCTTTAATCCCTAAGATAGATTATAAACAGTAAATAAGGATGCTTTATGCGGATGCGTTTAATTGTGATAGAATACTACGTGTCTAGGTCTTAGGAAGAAGTACCGCCTAAGTCTTAAGAATGATATGCCGCCTCGAGATAAGTAATCATTGCACTAAATAAACAAACCAACGTTCTGATCGGATTAATAATGGTTAATACAGTTTTCTTATATTTAGCTAGACCGCTCTTTTATCTTCTGTTAACTTGCTTGCGTATGTTTTAGTGTCTTGAATTGGTTTTAGTCACCACAAAACTTGTGCCAGTCTCTTAGGCTGAAAACCCCCTTATCCCTTAGATTTAGGATTAACATAGGTTTAGCATAGATTAAATTAACTTAGATTAGAAAAACCAAAGTATTAATAAATTAAAAGTGTTTCTCGCTGTTAGTGATCAACACCCTACTTACCACGAAACTCTTACCGACGGGGTACACTGCCCGTTAAAGTGTTATTTTTGGTTAAGTCGGCAAAATATAAATTTAAAACTTGAATCATAATTTACAACCACACAACGACACATCAAGCTGCTTTCGGGTAAGATTGATTATATCTAATTGTTGTTTGTTTTTTAAATTTTTTATAAAATATTCATGGTGTTTATGGGGTTTAATTACTTTAAATTAATACCCTTTTGAGGTTTTTAAGTTTGATATATCGAAGTTTTAGGATTTATGATCGTTTTGTTGTGCTACAAGGTTAGCTGTTGTGACTTCATTCTTATTATGTGCTGACCGGGAAGTGAGTAGGTAATTTTGGTAACATGTTTAACGGTTTAACGGTGAGTCAAAATGCAATGAGGAGGTAAGTTGTTAAGCTGCTTATTTTCTGCTAATTTTTGATAATATCTTTATATTTTATTTCATTTTGAAGTAAGCATGTTGGAATGGGGGGTTTCGGGGTAGCTTTTTAAGCTTCTTATTTTTTTGCTATTTTCATTTTGATTTTGTAGTTGTGTTGTTGAAATTGGATGAAGCATTAATGATTCATCCGAAGAAACATGATAAGTTATGGGTCTTCTTCTGCTTTTGCAAGATCTGATGGTTCTTTTAACTTTCGGACAAAGATATTAAATAACCATTGAAGGTGATTTTGCTATTATCATTTCACTTATCGGATTGTGAATTCTATTATTGCTTGCTTTTTCATGGACTCATGGTTCAAATACTCATAATCTACTCGATACGTGGCGTTCCTTTGGCATGCTTATTTGAAGTAGATGGGTTGGGATTACAGTGAAGTAAAATTGTGTTATTGTACTGGTGAGACATTGCATCTGCAATTTAACGTTATTAGACTTTGAACTAGAACATTAGGGATTGCCCAGTAGAAAAGTTATTCTTCGTGTGCATTCAGTCCATGTATCTTTATAGCTAATACTTAATCTTAGTGTACAAAGAATTAGTTTGATATTTTTATAGCAAAGTCACTACATTTTTTTTGCTTGGTGAGAATAACTGTGTCATTGAGAGATATAGAGAATGAGAATTTGTTGGGTTCATTGGCAAACAAGCATTGTTGTTACGTAGATAATTAGTTAAGGGGGTGTTTGGATTAGCATTATTAAGCGATGATCCAGATAAAAATTAGTGCTTTTAGTGTAAAGATAAGCCAATACATTCAGACCATGTTTTAAAGACACCAAAGTGATTTTTTTGCAGGAACGTTGTGTAAGGTTCATGGGGAGATTAATGTTGAATTAAGGGATGAAGTGACTGCTGCTAAACCGTATAAAGTTGTTGTCACACCTCGACATAGGCAGAAACACGGGCATGCGATGAAGAATGATCAATCATAACACAAGATACAAGATAGAGAAAAATAAAATGCATTAACAAGTGTCATGATGATCTTTTATCTCAAGTATAGACTCAAGTGAGGTCCCAATCAAGAACACTTAAAATAGTCACCAATTATTACAACCAAAAGCCCACGCAAGGGTCCATACTAGTCTCAACCAAACCTCATAGTACTAAATTCACACAAACACCAAATGCAAGACCTCTTAAAACATGATCCTTATAGGATACTCTTAAAGTCTGCTAGTTTGCATCACGACCTTACTGATCATTAACTTCACCTGAAAATGATACTCGAAAACGTCAACAATAATGTTGGTGAGCTCGTAGGTTTAAAGAAACCTAGTTGTTGTGCCAATATTTCAAACACTGGGACAATTGTGCAATATGAAAGTGAATATATGCAGAACACTCAAACCCATGGCTTAGCATCACCGCTAATTATGTACCATGACCTAGCATCCCCGCTAGTCATCAAACCAGCATATACCAATGCTCTTGGGGTCGCAACTCCGAGGTTATACGCACCTAAAGCCTACCAGCTAGAGCGTTTACTTAGGGCAGACCCCTTACAAACATAGCAAATCTATGCTAATCACACCTTGCCATGCACCTCGATGCATGCAAGAACAATCATACCACATAATATTTACATAGCAGTCATAAGCACATAAATTGTCCCAAAAACAAAACCACATTTCGTACAGTTCAGAAAAACAGTTCAAAACACATATGAGTATCATTTTCCCCCAACAGAAAAGATTAAAAAAGTGGGGCTACGAGTACTCACCTCAAACAGCAAACTCAATATCACACAAGCAAATGCAACGACGCCGAACACGACCTAGTCTAATTAAAGTTCCACTTAGACATTTATTTCCAAAACATTTTTCGGGTTGGATGCATAGAGGTCAGATGCGCGTTGTACGGTCACCCTTAACGTTTTCAGTGGTGTGATGGTTGATGACTTATCTTGAAAAATAACATACTTCCAACTCATACTTTAGTATAATATATATACTTATACCTTGCTAATATAATAGATAAGTAATATAAGATTATAAATACTTATATATATCTCGGTAAATATAAAGTATATAACTAATATATTAAAAATAATAAACTATATATACTTCACATAAAATATATATATAATACTCTCGGTAATTCTATTCGGTACTCTTAGTTACCATTAATTCATCGTTTAAATTATAAGAACGAAAGCGTTTAATTATACTAAACAATTTAGAAAAGTTTCAAAAAATATATTTTTCGTCTTTTAGTCGACTTATTAAAATAATAATATTTTATTATCTTATCAAAAATCGCGTTTTGAGTAAAATTTCAGAGTATAGACTATTTATGAAATTTTGACATGACCCGTTCGTTTATACATCGTTTTCCAATGTTTTAAACCTTAATTTCAAAAAAATTCACAATTTACCACTTTTTAACAAAACCCCAAAATCATATCTCGCAACGCTTATCAAAGTATATTTTCCAAAAACGACTTTCAATATCAATTCATAAGTATGTTTTGCTTTCCAAAAGTTCGCCAAAACTCATAACACAACTAGTTTACGCTTATTGGGCCTTAAGGCCCAATAAGGGTCCATTAAGATATTCATATGTATAATATATACTTTTGGCCCAATACCAAAGCCCATTAGTAAATATAAGCCCAAAACAATAACTAATAAAATAACCAGACAATGCATAAGCCAGACAATAAAGCCACAGTATTATTGAGTTTATAATCTGCTGGCCAGTGATGCCTAATCACTCAAAACCAATCATTCTAACTCAAAAATAGGCAAATAAGCTACGTAAGTGATATTCGGGTTTCATTCACAATAAGCATATCAAAATAGCCACACAAAATACGACATAAAAGGTAAATAACCACACAAATACCGCTACATCTATGGCGTTTCCCCTTTTTGCCGAGAGCTTATAAGCTCAAAATAAGCTCAAAAATGCTTAAAAATAAGCCAACTAATCCAATATTCAAAATAAGATACATAGCAAATAAATATTTTTCAACCATCACAACCACGACAACAAAACTAACAAAACCTCAATTTCTTTTTCCTTTGTTCGAACCCCAAACCGAACCTTTATAACCTTTCGCAAACTTTTCATTTTCGATTTTTAACAAACGCACCGTACAACTAGCTTCTATGCATCATTTAACACACAAAAGTACAAGTTAAATCAAGATTTTGAAAACTACAAAGAGGGTTTTGAAAAGCGAGAACAAACACGAACCGACTACCTAAACATAGTTTAAACAATAACCCGAATACTAGAATCAACCCGGAAGTACTCAAACTCTCATGTTTTTGATCAAAGATTGAAAATTATAAGTGTGCGTGTGTGTGCTTTGGTCAGATGCAACTAAAGAGAGAAAGAGAGAAAAAGATTTTGATTTTTTAAAAGCAAACATGAAATATGTGTGTTTAGGATGCATACAAAATGCATATGTACTAAGGTTGGACCATGGTTGCTAAAAAAATGCCATCTTGTCTCCTACAAGACTTTGATAGAACTAAAACACGTGATAGTTCTTGGATCGTTTATAGCTCTAGTTTGATTAGAACTAATCTAGGATGAACAATAACAAAGGCGGAATATTCAAAATAAAGAATCATTGTTATTGTAACAAGGTTTTCATTATTATCTTTACTATAACAATTACTCTAAGCCCTAATTCTACCTTGATTAATGGTAAAACGGTTATATCAATGAACTATAACAGGATCAAGTTACCTTGACCTTGAGGCTAAACACTGGGCGTCTATAATAAGACTCACGCCTACACACACACGTTTAGGTGTTTACATCTTGACACACCCTAAACCTATGACATGATATCTCTTTATATAATAGAGAATATTATGTTTACAAAGAATAACAATAAAGATATTATTTAAACAACTAAATCTTTTAAACATTTATCTTTATCTTCTGTTATCTTCTTGAGGAAGTCTTCTGAAATTTTATCAAGTACTAGCAGTATAAACCTTTTGTGACGCCTAGCAGTAGTATCCAACATATATACTACTGCTTTCATATATTAGCTGTACTTGTTTCATTGTTTTGTCTTATCAACTCAATATAATTTCCAACAATCTTCCTCTAGTTGATAATGACAAAACCATACAGTGAATGAAACTTCCCTTTACACCATCAAGGATTTGTAAGTTGTAATTTTTCTTTGTAAATCTTCTTCCCCTTTTTGTCATAATCCAATAGGGGACTAAAGTATCCAACTTTGATCTTTACAACTACAAACCATGAGTCACACTTCTAATCCAAGCTTTTCAATGTTTCAAATAACCCTCCATGACGCATAATAAGTATAAATGAATTCGAGAAATAAAAACTTACACTAGTAGTAATAATTACTAGTAGTAGTAAAAACCTTCACCTCAATGACGCATCTAAATGGTTAAACATTTTAACAATAAGCTTCCCCTGAAACCCATATGTTAACCATTTCTTGAATCTTCAATTCGGTAGGCTTTATGTAATGATTACTGATGAAGAAAACTAAATATTACGAACTTGATGCTGTAACACCCCCAAAATGGGTCGCAGCGGAATAAGGATCCGGGGCATGTTACTTTAAGATCAACAGCACAAGATATATATAAGAACGACACAAAATTCGTTTAAACTGATACATATGGAAATACAACACAAAAGACGATATTACAAAAGCTTATTAGCTTTAACTTGTTTCTTGTATTAGAAATTAATACAAGAGAATAACATAGATTTCCCAAAACATGTTGTGAACAACATAAGTCCATAACAGTGTCAATCAAAACATAATCTAACTGCGCATCCTTTGGCAATCTGCGTGGAGCCTTCAACTAGACCTTCCTGAAAACATGTGCTTAAAAACGACAACAAAAATTTGTTGGTTCTGAAGTTCATAGGTATATGTATTTAAATTAATGCAGGACCGCAAGACCTTTCCGTGAATGTTACAACATATGCCAACATTCACAAAACCGATTTTGTGACACTAACACGCTCATAGACACCGAAGCTCAACCTATATTTTGCTATTTTAGCAGTATACTATTGCCCGTACTAGATGTTGTCTAACCCTCAACATCCAAGTCCGACAATGGCAACGGTTCGATATCTCAGTGATAAGCTAATCACCCAAACGGGGAGGTCTGTAATCCCCATAGATCTATTTTAATACTCAATTCGACGCTCACTATAATTATAATTCACAACTTCACAATGCAATTAACATTCATGAATAAGGTCTCAGGAGGTTATCGCAACTTGTACAGCAACACACCATAATCAAATATTACTTTCAACACTTCAGCGGTCCAATTCTTAAAAAACAAGACATGTTCCACCCCAAATAATGATCAAATTCATAAACTGTAAAAGTGTGGCTATGAACGCACTTTGAGTACAGATAGCTCAAAATAACACAGATAAACTCACGCAAAACTGCGATTAACCTATTTAAATAAAGGCCGTATAAGTACTAAGTACTTAATTAAAATAACATTGAATATAATCTTAATAGTGTTACATCGAACTATCGTTGCGGATACTATCATAAATTAAAGAGTTCATGACATGAAGCAACGAGGAGTTTAGGACACTTTCAATCGTAAATCCAACAACTCATCGATACGCCATCCGAAGATGACACATTATTGAAACTCCCCATAATATCCCACACTCTTTGATAACCAATCAACTATTCTATATAGCATAAAACACCGACTAATCGTTACTCCCTCAACGGAAAAATACAATCAATTTTATTTACAGTGAAAAACGTTCATATAAATATACTTTCGAAAAATGACCTACATAAGGCTCTCGCGTTTCTCTCTCTAAAACCACGTTCGCCATCGCATTTCTTAACTCCACGTCTTCGTAGTAAGACAGCGATCAAAACATATTACAATTTTTCAAGTTTTTAAAATTACCGCGATGACATATTAAATTACTGTTACCCAACAAGTCTCATTTGTCGGTTTAGAGGTTTTTTAATTAGCGCGTAATACTTCTGTAATCGTAATATCTTATTCGATTTAACCCGATATTAGGATTCCTTCGAGTCTACGTTTTTGTTATTTACACCAAAGATTTATTATATTTTAATAAAGTTAACCACTTGATGAAATAGTACTTTTCCTCTCTACTGTTCATTATTCCAACCATTCCAAAACATAAAACATAATCCAATCCATAATAGATAACCAAGATCACAAAGTTTATATTAAAATTACTTTTATAACACATTTAATAAATCGAAAACGCCAGTAGCGTATCTATTCGCTAAGTTCCGTTTTTAACGATTCTTTCGAGTAAGATCTCGTAATTAAAAGTTATATCAATATATTAGATGTTCTAAAAAAGAAACAGTCTCAGCCTTGTAATAATAGTAACTTCATAAAAATAAGTTTATAAAAGTAATTTATAGTCGTAAACTCGTTCTTTTACGGTATCTTTTCACTCGTCTTATAAAGCCAGGTTGTTTCGACGTTTCTTATCATTATGGAATCGTCACGAGACATATTATTTTTATATAAGGTCAAAAGCTACTGTATTGGATTCGAATTTAAACAGCCCATATGTATTTATATGTTTAACTTTATAAAAACTTGTTTTATGTATCATATTTCTTACTAGTCCAGTTTTTAATATAAAAACTCTTGTAAACATATTTTACATATGAGATTCCTCGTTAATATATAATAAGGTTCGAATATCACATCCCTAGTCTCCTCATAAATTTCATTGTAACAGAGTGTTTACCAAACTTCTTCTTTCCATCTCTATACTCTTCAATATGTGAACGTCTTAAAGGAACCTATAAAAACCCTAATTTAACCTAAACATGTTTATACTTAATCAATAGGTTAACATACTTTTATTTTTACTTTTCCAGATATAAAGGATTCCATCAATGTACATTTAAGAATAAGTGCATAAAATCATAAACATAAATAATAACTCATTTTACATATTTAAAAGTCATTAGTGGTGATTATGGCTATATTTAACATGTAACACATAAAATTATAAGAAATAAAAGTATAAAGGAATTAAGAAAACCTTAGTGATGATGTAAGAGATGATAAACAAGTTCTAAACCCGTGTTTAGATTCAAAACCAAGCTTTCAAGCTTATAACCCTAGATTAGGTTTCCAAAACCCTAATCTTTCCTTTTTCTTCTTATTACTTGCAAATGATGAACCAATGCTTGTAAACACCTTAGAATACCTTAAGATTGATGTGTAAAGGGTTGTATAATCTTAGAAAATCAAAGTATGGATTTTGTTTGGTGGCCTAAGTGTGCCGTGGGTTTTAGTGTATAAAAGGGAGGAAGAAAATGAATTTTTGCATGTAAGGATTTAAGTAAAGATTACTTATGCATGTGACTCTTGGTAAAACTTACTCCTTAAAACATATCTATATATGATATAAGTACTTAGATAAATGTAAACATAGATAAATATATGTCAAGGAATAAATCCGCGAGAGCAATGTAACCGGAAGCAGTATAGAGTGTTCCCGGGTCGTTATGTCCCAACGAGGCTGCAATTGAAAGTTGATCTTGGTCTGCTTTAGATTGAGTGAGAATGATTTTGATGTTTGAATATGATTGGGTACTAAACCTAATAGGCAAATGAACACAAAGATAATCAACTAACATAGGCTAGAACAAGCATGAAAGCTAGAAATAGCAAAAACACTTAAAACTTTTACACTACGACACAAATAAGCTCAAATGAGTTTAAGACAAATCAAATATGCTAAACTAACTCTAAATAAGCAAATACAAAAAAAAAATAAAAAAAATTAAGCTAAATTAAACAAGATAAACATAACAGTACTAACAACAGTACTAACAGTATTAACTACCAGTACTAACTTAGAGTTAGTACTGCTAGGCTTAAGTTAGTACTGTTAGCTAAAGGTTAGTACTGCTAGCCTTAACAAAACACAATTAAACAAGAAATAAGCAAATAAGCTAAAACAGAAGGTTAACTACCCAAAATAAGCACTTAAGCATAAGAATAAGCAACCAGAATAGACTATAATTGTAAATAAGCTAGAAAACTAAAACTGATTAACTCTTAAAATTATTTTGAAAAGACAAATAAGTTCTACTGAAAACAGTAAACTAAAATAGGCTTAATCTACTCTAAAAAGCTAAAGAAATCTTAAACAAGCTGAAATAATAAGCTGATGAGCTAAATTGAACTGCCAGTACTAACAGTACTAACTAACAGTACTAACTTGGAGTTAGTACTGGTAGTGTTAAGTTAGTGCTGTTCCAAAAGTGAACCAGCAGTACTAACTTGAGGTTAGTACTGCTAGTTGAAAATACCCCTTAAAAATCATTTTTCTTTCAAATTAAGTAAAAACAGATTATCAAATAACAAAGTAAAACACTTATAAGCAATTTTCAATCCATAATAAGCACTTAAATAAGCATGAATTAGCCTAGCAGTTAAGCCTAGCACAGTGGTAAACTTATAACTAGCAGTTTTAACAAATAAACTAACAATTCTGCAATAGATAAGTAAAGTAAGAAATAGAGAGACTTACTACCCCTTGCTCAAACAGGGTCAAACAATGAAATCTACAACTCTAGGACACAGATGACGTGCCGAAAACACACACACGCTACGGTAACCACTCTGCACCCAAATTACCTCACAAACTCTATCTCTCCCACACCCCAACAACAGCCACACACCACTCACGGAAGAGGGGGAGGGCGAGGTCGCCAGGGACGGGGCGCGCGCGTTCTCTCTCTAACAGGTAGACGAGTCATCTATCATCTCGGAGAGCGATCGATGTCACAATGACCAACTACTAGCGCGAGAGAGGAGGATAGCGCGTGAGCGCGAGCGACTATATTCTATACACACACACACACAGAGTGAGCGCACACAACGACACCCACCTAACAGACTCTCTCTATTTCTACAGGCGTAGATTGCAAAAACACACTATACCACTCTATCATAGGGGGCGAGGCAGGAAGCAGGACTGCGATAGAAGAGAGGGAGGATGCAAACGAGAGCGCGCACGGTAATCACACACCCACTGTAGAATGTGGTGAAAAACTCGGGGAAGGGAATTTATTTAATGAGCGAGTGATCACACACGAAGATAGACCCAATAACAATACTATGCTAGATCAAAGTGAGATCGCGTTTATTAAAGTCTGTATAATCAAGGATAAGTTAAATGATAAATTTAGGTATTAAAATATGACAGTAACACCTATCCGGCGAGTGAGCGAGAAGGTTCTACACATTACATCTATCTCTACGAGTAATATAAAAACTCAAAAGACCCGATCAATTACGAACTACACACGGCTTCTATGACTTGCGGAGATAAGAGCGAGATTGTGAGCGAGCGAGAGATGTCAAAGGATAACTAAGATTAATTCAACATTTCTCCTCTCTATTAGAGGAGGCGCACACAACTTTATCAAAATTCTCTGCTAAGAACATTCAAAATCACTTCACGATATTCTAAAAATCCCAGAGAGTATATGAAGCATTATCCCAACGTCACTATATATCAATCCATAGATATAAATGATGTACATTTCTCCATTAAGACTCAGAAGCTTAGAATAATATTAGTCAACACATATTAATAGACACTAAGAGATAGAAGGATTATGAGAGGTGTAGTGCAGATGATTAAATACGAAAGCGTAATAATGTTCACATAACAATATTATTTTAAGTAGTTAGGCGCATTAAAAATTTTTGGTAGAGAGTGCGAGGAGATATGCAAACATTATTGAGTGACAATAGAATAAATAGCGAGAGAGAGAATAGTCTCTAGAGCTAGATATTGACACATATATAGTAATTGGTGAAAATAACACAATGTATAAAAATATATTAAATTGTTGATAGTAAATAAAGATATTATTAAAGGTTAGGGGGGGGGGTAATAATGGTTTTGAGTGAGTTGGCAGAGAAGTATGTTGGAGCAAAACAGGGTGCATGGATGTTTTGGTATGGGCGGGAAAGTTATTATACAAGTTGGGCCTGTGACACAGAGGAGTTGAAGATATTAAGGCATGTTTGGTTTGGTCGCAACAAAGAAAAGGCCCCTCCACATCTTTCTTCTTTTCATTCCCTTTTTTTCCCCTTTCTTTTCTTTATAATGAAGTTTCCCACATTGGCATATTCAGCTCCCGTGGTTTATATAATATTAACTTATGGGGTTTGGCATTTTTGACCCCCTCAAGTTATATTTTTCTTTGCTTTTTCTTCTCGGGTTGACTTGACTTATTGAATTGGGGGCTTTCGTCTTTCACACACTTTTCCATTATGTCCTTGTTTTGTCGCTATTTGCTTGGTTTTTCGTCTTTTTGTGAGATATCCGTTCCTGCACAACATAATTAGCAAAACAAGCATATATTTGGCATTTTGAGACCGTTTTTGGTTGTTTTAGCTCGTTTTTAAAGGTAAAAGGTATGTGTGATTAAGCACATACCAAAATCCCCCATACTAAGGTATTGCCGTGTCCTCACGCAATGTTATGAAGTAAACATTTACGAAAACTAAGAATCTAAATCCCCCTCGACTAATAACTTTGAAAAGTAGCTAAGTGTTTGTCAAGGGGAACTAAAGAATCAAAAATCTTCGACAAGTCCCGTTTTCACCATTTTTTATTCATACACTAACTATCCCTAATATTTTTGGATTTTCCTTTTTCTTTTTTTTTCTTTTTTTTTTTTGATTACCTGTTTGACTTCCTTTATTATATCAGCTTTGGGATCATAGAATGAGAAACCGCGCGTCCATTAGAAATAAATCTAGCGCGATAGTCCTTTACGACTATAAGATTCATCGTCACCCGATCTCTTCACAGCGTCAAACCAAGCAATTAAACCAAGATCATTGTCCAATATAAGTCAAGGCGCAGAGCGGCTAAGCACTCATACTTATGACTTGTGAACTTTTAACTCCCAACATGAATATATGATTTAAATGTGTGTACTCATTTCAACTCAACCATAGATCAACTTATTTCCATAGTCGTGATTCAAGATGAATCACGACTCAAAGCAACAACTTATTAGGACCTTGTAACTTGATTTTAAAGAACGAGATTTTAACTGTAGAACTTTTTGCAACATCTTCATCATTATAATCATAAGTTCTTAAGGCTAGGAATGCGTTGCTTAGTTTGAACACCTACCTGGGCCTCGCTCCCTAGTAGGATATCACAACCAACGACCGATGTTCTTAGTTTGAAAACCCACCCCGTTGCTAGCGTAGTGGGGAATCACAACAACACCTTCTTCCTAATATGGCTAAGGATCGGTGTCTTAGTTTGAACCCTCACCTAGACCTTTCTTCCAAGTGAGATATCACAACACACCAAATCCCTAGAAGTAAAGACGTCTTAGTTTGAACCCCCACCTCGTGGTTAGCGGAGTGGGATATCACGACACATCTTTTACTTGCTCCATATAATCAAATGTATGCTTCATTGGCATAATTTCAATATTCATGCAAATGTATGCTTCATTGGCATAATTTCAATATTCATGCATTTTTGCATTCATACTTCATTCATGCTTCTTTGGCATTTTAACTTTCGAATTATTAAGAACAGAAAAATCTCGCTTTAAAGAATCAAGTTACAAATTTGAAGCTTTTTCTAAAAACATCGATTGACTTAGTTGAACTGAATTGAGTACGTATGATTAGGTGGATTAGAAGCTTATGGGAGAAAAAGAACACAAGTTATTCATATAAGTTTTGAGACGAATCTTGCTTAACACATAAACTTATATTTAACTCTATCATTTCTTGTTCTTCACCTTTTTAAAATTCAAAGCAAATACGAATATCGGAAAGAAGAGCTCTCTCTATCTCTACATCTCTCATAGGAATCGTTAAGGCACGGGCTACAACCACGCCCGATCGAGTCAAAAATTATTCTCATTCTACCCATTAGGAAAGTCAAAACTGTGACAAAACACTTAAATTTTTTTTTATTTTTTTTATTTTGGTAAAATTTTTGGTGAAAATACGGGATTACGTGGTAACAATTGCAGCAGGCAACAATCAAATCGAAGATACCCCCCCCCAAACTAGCACTAAACATCGTCCTCGGTGTTTTGAAGGTCCACTACGTATTCACGCCCTTATAAGTATTGCCAAATCGATAGAACGTATAGTCCTATTAGATTAGGAATCGGGATTCGCCCCAAAATGAGCTGAGGATTTTGAAGCTCGAGTGATCGAATAGACAAAACGAATAGTACGAGGTAGCATCAAACAACAGGGCAATCTGGACAATAAACAACCAACAACACAAACACGGGGTGAATGAGGAAAAGACAAGCTATCTCACACAAACAAACAACACATAATCATGACAATACAACTACGATAAGCATGGGATTTGCCTCCCCACGAAGCGCTTGTTAAGGTCGCTATGCTTGACCCCTCACCTGAATTTATTGACATTAGGAATGATATTGGAGTATAGCCGGACTACCATTATGGGTACGTCCCTCCAAAGTATTGCTTAACACGATGACCATTCACTTTTTGAAATTCGGCCCTTTGGCTTGAGATAGCTCAACCGTGCGTACGGAAAGACTTGAGTGATGGTGATGGTCCACTCCAAGGGGATTTTTAGTTTGGCCCTAGAAAATCTTCAATCTTGAATATAAAGAGGAGGACTCGATCACCGTCGTTGAAAACCACATTTTTTTATCCTGTAGACATGGATTCCCTTTGTTTTTTCCATATAGATCAATGAGTTCTCATAGCATAATCACACGAAGTTCGTTAAGTTTCCTTGAGTTTAAACATTCCGGTGATCACCCGCAGTAGAAAGATCAAAGTTTGCTTGGTTTCAAAGGCCCATATGCATTGTGCACAAGCTCGATCAGAAGAAGGCAATGCCTTTCCGATACACAATCTGTTGTAAGGAGTACACGCCGATGGGTGTTTTGTTAGCTGTGCGAAGGCCATAAAGCATCATCCTAGTTTTTTCCGACCAGGAGGCACGATTTCTCCCACGGTTCTCCAAGAATAAACGCTTATAAAAACCACGAATTGACACCTTATCAACTTTGCCCCACTATAATTGTTTGTGGGAGATACGCGTTGGAGAGACTGGTGAGTGACTCTGTACTTAAGCATGACCTTTAGTATAAACTGGTCATTGTCAAAAAGTGAGTTCCGCGATCCACTTAAGAAAGCTCGGGGGCCCCCACCAAATCGAGAAAAGAGAGATTTAAGGAATTTACAAACGACTCCTGGCATCATTGGTGGCGGAGCCGCTTTTCGCCTTCAACCCATTTTGACAAGTAGTCAACGGCTACGAGAATATATTTGTTCCCTCGTGAAGACGGGAACGGGCCCATAAAGTCAATGCCCCAAACGTCAAAGATTTCACAAACTTGGATGGAGTTTTGAGGCATCTCATCCCGTTGCGAAGTTTTTCCTTGTCGTTGGCACGAGTCACAGTTTTTGACAAACTCGTGGGCATCCTTGTAAATGGTGGGCCAAAAGAAGCCAGAATCAAAGATCTTTTTGGCGGTTAGGTTTGCACCATGATGTCCCCCGGTGGGTCCATTGTGGCAAGCCTCGAGAATGTCGAGAGCTTCCTTGCCGTGCACACATCGCCTGATCACTTGATCAGCACAGTTTTTAAACAGAAAGGGATCATCCCAGAAATAATGCTTGACATCCTTGAAGAATTTATTTTTTTGTTGGGATGTCATTCCCTTGATAACGAATTTCCCCGCATGGTAGTTTGCAAAATCTGCAAACCATGGGGTACTATCATCTTTAAGAGCAATAGATCCAAGGGTTTCGAGAGGAAATGCTTCATTTATTTCCTTGTTCTCGAACTTATCTTGGTGAGGATTTTCCAGTCTTGAAAGATGATCTGCAGCAAGATTTTCTGCTCCTTTTTTGTCTCGAATTTCAATATCAAATTCTTGGAGCAATAGGATCCACCGCATGAGTCTTGCCTTAGCATCCTTTTTGGCAAAAAGATACTTGATGGCAGAATGGTCAGTATACACTATGCTTTTGGACATAACAAGATATGAACGGAATTTCTCAAAGGCATACACTACGGCAAGTAATTCCTTTTCGGTCGTAGTGTAATGAGTTTGAGCCTCGTTCATAGTCTTGCTAGCATAGTGTATAGGTTGAAAATGCTTGTTTTTTCTTTGCCCGAGGACTGCCCCAATTGCGAAGTCCTCCGTTTTGGGTAGGTGACTAAGCATCGCACATCAGTTTTAAAAGGGCAATTACCCAGTCAGGAGCAATTTAAGAATCGGAGCCTCATCCAATTTTTCTTTTGATTGTATAAAGGATTCGATACAACTCTTCAGAGAAGAAAAAAATGAGTCCTTTTTCAAGCAAATGAGTCCATAGGACGGCACTTTTTGAGAAGATCCTGAATGAATCGTCGTAAAAAACACCGGCGAGCCCAAGGAAACTAACGTACACCTTTAACATAGTTCGGATGAGGGAGTTTAGCTATTACTTCGACTTTAGCTCTATCAACCTCAATTCCCGACTTAGAAATTTTGTGTCCGAGAACAATGCCTTCCTTCACCATAAAATGGCTC
Organism: Tanacetum coccineum; assembly: GCA_026074375.1. Lineage (NCBI taxonomy): Eukaryota > Viridiplantae > Streptophyta > Magnoliopsida > Asterales > Asteraceae > Tanacetum > Tanacetum coccineum. Next base: position 16,769 of record BQNB010041040.1, on the reverse strand, counting down.
TTCTCCCAGTTTAAGGACAAATTGGTGTCTTCACACCGTTTCAACATTTTTTCCAAATGGGATAGGCACGTAGAGAAGGTGTGACAACCATGACTTGAGCAGGTTGGTCAAACCGTAGTGTTGACCTAAATGTATCTGTTGCAATGTATGGTTATGTGTTTATACGTGTTTATATGTGTTTGTGTGGGATATGTGAGATTGGATAATCAATCCATTGAGCGTGATCGTCTCATTGGGATTGGATTTGTGTTGAATTTTGTGAAGTTCATTTCGTTCACTTTTGGTGACAAGGAAATGATTTCGGTGATTGAAGCGGTTTCGCGTTAATTGTGTAAGTAATTATACGTATACGTATTTTTGTGTTAGTAATTTAAGATAAGTTTAGGTTTTAGAGGTTAAGTTAAGAGAAATGAGTTATTTGATGGAGAAATTTCATTTTAATCACTTATAGTGATAATGGAATTGATTGGGTATTTTGAGAGAATTGTTTTGGTTAATATGAGGATGTCTAGGTGATGGATTAAAATGGGAAGTGTGTCATTTGTGAAAGAAATGAGTTTGTTAAAATATGAGAGTTTTTGGAAGACTTTCTATTTTTGGAAAGTGAATTTGGAAATGAAAAGTTATTTTTAGAAAGTAGTTTATAAGCAAAATGGTTTACCAAATTAGCTTAGGTTTTTATAAAACTTAAGGTATGAAGGTAATTAATTAACTAATAATTTTTTTTATAGATGAATAGTAAAATACGAATTTTAAAAGAAAAAAAGAAAAGAAAAGAAAAAAATAGAGTTGTATTAGAAATCAAACACTAACTAGGCTTTATCTAGGATTACCTTAGAGCCTATAAATACAAAAAAAATAAAAACCCTAAACCCCTATTGAAGTTGGCCGATTTTTACAAGAGAAGAAAAAGAAGAGAATTTTAGGGTTCTTGGTTAAAGTATTTTCTAATCCTTGTTTAGTTTTAGTTATTTAATTTTCAATTAATATTGATGTAATCTAAGTATGATGGATTAGGGTTTATAAATTAGGGATTTAATTTTTCTGGAAGTTTATAATGTTATAATGATTGTTTAATCATTAGTTTAATTGGTTACAAGATTTGATCATGCGTTAGGGTCTAGATCGCCCGAATTAGTTGTTTAATTCACTGCAGAAAGTTAGACAGTTTTGTAACGAGCATAACTCATTCATAAAAATTCAAATAAATAATTTACAACATACTGGAGATAACCTCAGAGAGTCTACTTTCCAGAAAAGTTGGCCACGTGAGTTTTTATGGTCGGGAAGTAGGTCAAAAGGTCGTTACAAAATCAGTGTGTAAAATAGTGACAAATTTCATTTTTGATTTTGATTTTTCTAAAAATACTTAGACATCTAGTTAGAGGTTAAAAATCACGTGGAAGTTAGTTTATATATTGTGTGTGACCCCTGAATTTTTGCTAAGTATGAAAGGAGGTCTAAAGTGGTCAGCTAGTGCAATACGTTTCGGAGGTCAGATTTTAGACGAATTCTGGACACTTTGGATTAATGAATTTCTAAGGGGTATTTGTAAAAGGGTAATGGTTTTGGGAGAGCTATGAGAGGTTCATAAGGCATATAAGTAGCATGGTGAATTTTGGTTTGAATTATGGGAGTGTTTAAGTGGTGCGTTTAGGACGCGTGGTATAAAATTCTGCTCAAAACTAGAAAATATAAAGTGTAACATTGAAGTGTAAATGGCATATGTAGGAGTTAGAAAAGGTTTAAATCAAGTATAGAGCTATGGTAGATAGCTTAGATATCCATCATAGTTGAGGTTACATCATATTGGGTTGAATGCCTAATTGATGGTAGCTTATTGTGTGCTTAATTGTTTAGATTGTCCGTGAAGTGTTTGTGAAGATTTTGTCAGAATCTTTTGGGAAGCTAAGCATCAGGTGAGTTTCGTAGCCCCTTTTTCTTTTGTTTTCTTAGGGTGAAAATAATGCTATGAGTTTAAATTGGATGGTGGTTTAATTGCTGCTATTATGTGGTTTTTTTACTTTTAGGCATGAACGTTTATGTGGTTATTATAGGTGATATGCTTAATGTTGTTTGTGATTGCTGTGTGATTCCGTAGATGGTAGTGCTCTACCTATTCCAAATCAAATTGGAGGATGAAATAAGATCCCCTTTTTTAGTGATTCCGGTTGGAGGGTAAGTGACTCTAGACCAAATTCCAATCTAACTGAGGGTTGAAATAATACTCCATACTGTGTGATTCCGATCGGAGGGTAATGGATTACCCCAGGCTTTGTTAAGTTGGATCGTTGGACTTTCCGTCCCTTTGTGAATGCGTTGGAGTTGTATGATAGCCTATGTGATAGCTAGCTTAAATTGTTCTGCCATGATATGTTATGTTAATCGCAGCAAATTGTTTTGTTTTTTTTAAGGATTGATTTGTGTATTTTAAACCTATGACTCTCACCAACCGTTGTGTTGATGTTTTTAAGAATCATTTTCAGGTGTGCTTAATGGTGCTAAGTTAGAGCGAATTGGCTAGAAGAGACCGTAGAGTGCTTGGAGTTTATTTATGTTTTATGTGTGAATAAATGCGTTAACATGAATTGTTTGGATTATGTTCTGCATGTCATTTATTGACGAGACATATTTCTCATTAATAAAGACACCATTAGGTTTTGGGTATTGTTATGACACCTTGTGTCTTTGCCTTTACTTTAGTATTATTTATTATCTCTATTAGACACATGTGTTGTGATGATATCCATTCTTGTTTACGCCTCGCGTTTCCGCCTTGACGGGGTGTGACAGATTGGTAATCAGACCTCAGGTATAGAAAACTAGGTGGTGTGAGCCTAGACTATAGCTAAGGGTCCCCTCATATATATGTATTTAGGGCATAAGTGTTTGTGTACGTAAAACCGTATGTTCCCTTACTTAAAAGCTTTGAAAATTCTTTCTATTTGAATTACTACTATATAATAAGAAATATAATACTTTTTCATTAGGGGATCTAATAGTATATACCATCTTATGTAATGTTTTAGTCATGTCTTCCCCTACCCCTAGGAGATATCGTTGGTAGATTGTTTACCTCACTAGACCCGCGGAGTTGGGTGACTTTTGAGAGAGAAAAAGTCAAACCCAAGCGAGCCCAATCATAAGTTTTATTTCGTTTTCCTACACTCGATGCGTTGCAATAATCGAGATTGCTTTTATATTTTGGGTCACAATGTGACTTCTATTTCGTTTGGATCAATTGGATTTATGGTTAGTTAGATGGATTATCATGTTTGAGTTATATTTGGATTATTATTAAGTGCTATGTGGTAGATGTATGTTATCATTGAGATGTTGGTCGTTGGAAGTACAGGTGGGAGTACACGGATGAAAAAAGGTCAATTAATAATGGTCGCGGAACATAAATAATAAAGGCAACACACACGTGGACTTGTGACTTTGATTGCATTGATCATTGTTGCTTTTATGTATTATGTAATGATGTAAGTCTGGATAGTTATGTAGATGGTAGTGTAGATGTGATGTGAGATCCTATGATGATGGTTGTGTGGTTAGAGAATTCCTCTCTTAACCGATCTGGCGATTATATTAGGCTGGGTTGCGTAGATGGTAAGGTTCCTTTCATCTATCGTTTGCGGATACATCGGATACCTGTTGGTATTGTCTTCGCAATTCTTAAGTTGGTTCGTTAGCTCGTTGTTCGTTGAGATATCCAACGCTCGTGTTGGTATTCAGGGTTTATCATAAACTGGTGTTTTGATCTAACAATATAGAATATATAAAATACTAGGCAAATCCAAACTCTTCACCCTTGACCAAGGTAAAAAGTCAAACCTACTAGAAATAAATATATAAGAGAATCAATGATAAAAGATTCCGAAGTATGAATTCCCGGTCGTATGTCCCAACGAGGCTGCAATTGAAAGTTGATTCTTGGTTTGAATTAGAGATTAGAGTGAGATGCTTTTGATCGATTATAAGTCTAACAACTACGGGAAGCAAAATTAGGTATTACAGGAAAACCCTAAATTTACAATATAATAAGATAACCAAACCGAAAACGTGCATGGAAAATGAGGGTAAAAACAAAATTAATGTAAAAATTTTAACCCTTCAGCAGGAATATGCACTTGACACAGCAGAAACGATGCACTACCAGCAGAAACGACAATACTACCAGCAGAAACGAGGCTCAAAAACGGCTGATTTTAAAAAATCGTTTTTTAGCCAAAACTCAAAACACAAAGTTGTCCGGGACATGTTTTTAAAGCAACTTTAATAAAGGCAGCCTTATAAAAAAAGCCTCAATAAGCCCCCCAAAAGCCAAAAGAGCTGCTGATTGCAGAAAGTTAATGTTTGGACTTACTTTTAGTAAATAAAGCTGTAAAAGCTCAACAATTTAAACTCAAAATGAAAAAAGGAAAGAATGTTTTGGAAAGCTTATATGTTGCTTATCTGATTTCAAAAAGGCCTTTTCAACAAAAACAACTAGCACAACTCAATATTGCATCAAATATAGTAAACTCTAACTTTTTACTAAAATAAGCCAAATGAAAATAAGCTAAAATCTAAAAATAAAGCCAAACTGAAAAGTGTGCTATTTGGAATAAAGCTCACTAATGAGTCCCTTATAACGCCTCACCCTTCTCACTTTTTTAAAATAAAGCCCATTGGAATAAGCACAATAACACAAATGACTAAACAACTCTATTTTCTTGATTTTACTAGAAAATAAGCACTTTTGGAGCTTAAAAATGAGCAAGCAATTAGTTCTTATGATGATATAAGCTAAAAACAGATTGAGATTTAAGCTCAATGAACAATAATTAAGACTCAAAAGATATTTTGAAACACTAAATAAGCCAGAATGAGCTTATGAAAAAGCTAATTATCCCTTTTTTTAACTCTCATGCAGATTCTAACTTAAACTTTAAAACACATTTGCACATTACAACACCACTTACCAATGCTTATAAACACTTAAAATTAATATGCCAAACAAAGCTTAATACAACTTAAGCTAAAAACTAAAAAATAAGCACATTCGTACTTAACAACAATTCAACCTGTCCACAATAAGCTAAAATAACTTGGAAATTGAAATTCACAAAATCAAAACTATGATTAAACAGCTTATAAGACCTAAATATAGCTAAATGAAATTTATCAAATGACCACAACCCATCAAGAGTCAAAAAAATGACCCATTTTCAGCCTTGACCAAACAACCCCCTAATATTATGAAATCCATTATTAAACTAAATTTTAAGAGATTTAGGCATAGCATTAAAGACAAATGATTATATGAACATATTAAGCACTAATGAACCATTTTCAACAGAAATTAAGCACTTAGATAAGCTGAATAAGCAAAAGGCAATTTTAGCTAAAATGACATATTAAAAGAACCAGTAAAATAAAGATAAACAAAATCTTAACCACATTGAATTAAGCATATATTAAGCACTATTAGCAAGATAAGACAAAATAAACAATCATAAAGCAATGCTACAGTAACCTTAAAGAAAAGTGCAAGAATTAAATAAGAGACTTACTATACCTCTGCAAACAAGAGGAACCAGAAAGGGCAGCTATACGCTCCCTAGTCTTATTAATAAGCTAGGTATGAGTTCCCTTTGGTATCCAATACAAACCAACTTCAAAATGCTTACCACAATTCAAAGCAAAGGTAATTCAGGTTATTAAATACTGGTTTGGCAGAATTTAAACATAAGTTAACACTTATTTAGCTCAAATAAAGAGCTTAGAGACCTCTTCAAAGCTTATGATAGCTTTAAAACAAACTTAAGGTAATAATCTAAACTTGGAAACAGTAGAAAAACACACGAATTGCAAAACAAACTGAAATTTCATTAAACTTGGAACTTTTACAAATTGCAGAAAGGAAAAAGTTTTTTTTTATATTAAAAACTAAAAATTTTTCACACTCCTTACATGGCTCACTAGCCCTATTTATACAAAGAAAAAGGTAAAAACAAGCTGAAGTCTTCTGTTTGACTTTCATTGACTTTTCTTTGTTGAGCTTGACTGTGTTTGTTTGCTGAGTATAAAGCTTCCTTGTGCTAGTTTTGTGAGTATAAACTCACAATATATCCTGGCCCTTAATTTCCTTGTATTCTCTCTCAACCCTTGGATCGAAAATGCCCTTGGATTGCCAACTTGGCATTGTGGCCATGTGGGGTGAGTGGGAAGGTTTTGTCAAGTGGTTGATGGAGTGTTGCAGGGTAGAAGTATGGGAGCAAAACAGGGTGCTGGCTGGATTTGGTATTGGCGGGAAGATTGGGAAAAGGTTTATACAAGTTGGGTTGTGACAGAGGGAGGTTGAAGATGATTAAGGGTATGTTTGGTTTGTGTACAAGAAAAGCCCCTCCACATCTTTCTTCTTTTCATTCTCTTTTTCCCCTTTCTTTCTTTTATAAATGAAGTTTCCCAAATTGGCATAATCAGTCCCTGTGGTTTATATAATAATATAACTTAGGGGTTTGGCATTTTTGACCCCTCAAGTTATATTTTTCTTTGCTTTTTCTTCTCGGAGTTGACTTGACTTTGATTGGGCTTCGTCTTCACACACTTTTCCATCCTGTGTCCGGTTTTGTCGCTTTTTGCTTGGTTTTTCGTCTTTTTGTGAGATATCCGTTCCTGCACAACACAATTAGCAAAACAAGCATATATTTGGCATTTTGAGTCCGTTTTTGGTTATTTTAGCTCGTTTTTAAAGGTAAAAGGTATGTGTAATTAAGCACATACCAAAATCCCCCAAACTAAGATGTTGCGTGTCCCACGCAATGCTATGAAGTAAGCACTCGAGAGACCAAAAATCTCAAATCCCCTCGACTAATAACTTGGAAAAGTAGCCAAGCGTTTATCAAAGGGAATAAAAGAATCAATAGCCTTGACAAGTCCCGGCTCTCACCAATTTTTATATTTACACAACTACTCTAAATATTTTTTTTTTATTTTTTTTTTATTTTTTTTTTTACATGTTTGACTTCCTTTATTTATCAACAATGGGATCATAGAATGAGAAACGTTCATAGAATAATCCACGGACGTCCTGACGGATAATTTCATCGTCCCCGATTTTTTCACAAGCTCCAAGCTAAGCAATTAAACAAGATCATTGTCGATATAAGTTTAGATGTTAAGCCCTCATACTTATGACTTGTGAACTTTTTACTCCCAACATGGATATATGATTTGAATGTGTGTGCTCGTTTCAACCATAGATCAACTTATTTTCATAGTCATAATTCAAGATGAATCACGACTCAAAGCAACAACTTATTAGGTACTTGTAACTTGATTTTAAAACATAGAACTTTTTCCAACATATTTATCATTTTCATAAGTTCTTAAAGCTAGGAATGTGTTGCTTAGTTTGAACACCTACCTAGGCCTCGCTCCCTAGTAGGATATCACAACAAAAAGCCACAAGTTATTCATATAAGTTTTAGAAGAATCTTGCTCAGCACATAAACTTATATTTAACTCTAAAAAATCCCCACATCACCTCTCTCTCCTCACGCTCAACACGCTCGACAATAATAAGTCTCCTCGCCCACATTATATATGTGTGTACACCCACCATCACGCGCTCGCTCTGTGTACTCATCCCCCCCCCACATAGATGAGAGATGATCTATTATAGTCCTCACACTCACCTATATAGCTCACACACACCTAGAGATGAGATGTAAGACTAGACTAGATCATCGATAGATCGAGACACCCATGTGTTAACAGAATCATAGAGTAGAAATCACACCCAACACCACCCCCCCCCACGCACTAGCTCTGACACACCCGCACGCCTTCTAAATCACCCACTAATTACACACTATCGCGAGACTGCCAGAATGTGTGTGTGTGTCGCACCATTTGTACTGTGTCACGCACAGATGACGATATGTGTGTGTGTGTAAATATAAATGTATAGATATAGAACACTCACAGATAGATGATCGCTCTCGCACGAGACAAATATCGCGATATATCCTGTAATCTCTCGGCCCACTCCCTCTTTTCTTTCCTGGATTTTTCCACCATCGATAAACTTGCTTTTAAAGAATCAGTTAAAAATTTGAAGCTTTTTCTCTGTAAAACATCGATTGGACGATAGTTGAACAAGCACGTATGATTAGGTGGATTAGAAGCTTATGGAGAATAAAGAACCACAACGTTATTAATATAAGTTTTTGAGACGATCTTGTTAACACATAAATTATATTTAACTCTATCATTTCTTGTTCTTCACCTTTTTTAAAATTCAAGCAATAGAATTCGTGAAGGTAAAAACAAACAAAAAAAAAAAAAAAGTAAAAAAAATTTAAAATTTAAAAAAAAACAAAAAAAAAAATTCTCGGCTCTGAAGGAACTAGCTAGGGCTTAATACGCTACGATCGATGTCAAAAATTATTCTCATTCTTCCCAAAAGAAAAGTAAAAACTGTGACAAAACACTTATTTTATTTTTGAAAATTTTTTAAATTTTTTTCATTTTTTTATTTTTTATTTTTTTTATTTTTTTTTTGGTATTTTTGCAAAAATTTTGGTGAAAATACGGGATTACGTGGTAACAATGCTGCAGGCAACAATCAAATCGAAGATACCCCCCCAAACTAGTACTAAACATCGTCCTCGATGTTTTGAAGGGTACTACGTTATCCTAAGGCCGTTTATGAAGTATGCCAAATGATAAAACGTTAGTCGATTAGATTAGGATATCGGGATTCCCAAAATGAAGCTAAGGATTTGAAGCTCGAGTGATCGAATAGACAACCGAGAGCCTTCACAATCCGGGCAATCCTGGACAATAAACAACAACAACACGAAACACGGGTGATAGAAAAGACAAGCTATCTCACACAACAAACAACACTTATTCATACAATTATAACTACGGATAAGCATGGGTTGCCTCCCACGAAGCGCTTGTTTAAGGTCGCTATGCTTGACCCGTCACCTGAATTTATTGGACATTAGGGAATGTTTGGAGATCCGGGACTACCAATTGTGGTACGTCCCCTCCAAAGTAGTGCTTAACACGATGACCATTCACTTTGAAATTCGGCCCGTTGGCTTGAGATAGCTCAACAGTGCCGTAAGGAAAGACTTGAGTGATGGTGAATGGTCCACTCCAACGGGATTTTAGTTTGCCCGAGAAAATCTTCAATCTTGAATTAAAGAGGAGGACTCGATCACCGACGTTGAAAACGCGATTTTTGATCTTGGAGTCATGGATTCTCTTTGTTTTTTCCTTATAGATCAATGAGTTCTCATAGGCATGATCACGAAGTTCGTTAAGTTCATTGAGTTGAACTTTCCGGTGATCACCCGCAGTAGAAAGATCAAAGTTTGCTTGTTTCAAGGCCCAATAGGCTTTGTGCTCAAGCTCGATCGGAAGATGGCATGCCTTTCCATA